>PVIJ01001832.1:0-74746 GCA_004024925.1 Scalopus aquaticus
AGTTGAATTGGTGGTGGGTGTTTGGCAGGGACTACATCTGAGAGGAGAAAGCATACATTGCACAAAAATAAAGATTGATGTTAAAAAAAAACAACGGGATTCATGTGGTTATTAATCTCAAGTTAACAAAATACTACTTCATGAAACTTCAAATTAATAGAATAAAAACGAAAAGGAACCTTAAAAATTTTAGCAGGTATATTTCCTAAAAGATAGGTGTTTGCTTTGCAATGACAAAACACAGAATGACAAACATTCTGACAGGGAATTTGGTTTGCCAATAGATGGGATGAACAAGCCAAGGAAAACAGACAACGATGACCATCGACGAGGGAATTTTGGGAAAAACTTAAGAGGCTAGAAAACTTTAACTACTTGTTTGAATGCTGATGTTATCAGTGCCTCCCCTGACTCCCCTCCCTCACTTATTTTTTTAGTTCTAATTTTTAAATTGTCTCGATTTCCACATTCTCTGGTTGTCGGTAGTTCCCAGAATGGTTCAGTATCCGTGTCAAAGCAGACAGGTGCGCGCCCAGCCAAAACTTTTGCCATTTTTTTCATAAATCCTTTGTTGTGATAATATGCTGGATTTTAGTTTTTCAAGCAGTCCCTCCAGCCCTGCACAGCCGCGCCACCTCGAGAACTCCGTTTTCCCGAAGTGGTGTTTTCACGTGTGAGGATCTTCACCAGCTGTGCCCTTGGTGGCGCCAGGCTGCCCAGGGGCCTGAGGGACTCGTTAGCTTGACCGGAACTTGCCTCAGATTCAAAATTTGGAACATACTGGGCTCTTCAAACATGAAGGTTCCATTCTTTATTTTATAGAAGTCATCTTGAGTTAACTATTCCGTGACGCTTGTAGGTTTTCTGTTCAGGGAGCTCAATTACTATTGGGGTGAGTGAGCGGAAGTGCTGTTGTGATCAGACTGGCTGGAACGTCTTACCTCCTGGCCCTCACCCCTCTCTGCACCATGTCCCCACTCAGTGGTGCCTGCCACTACCTCGCATCCATCAGTGACATTTTCAGTACTGATGCCGGTTCGGTTCTTAGTTCGTTTCCTCAGGTGCACGAGACCCCTTTCATCTCCTAGGCTTTGGGGTCTCCTGTACTGGAGATAGAGTCTCATTAAGATGTTGTGTGGTGTGAAGCACCTGGGAGGTCCTTTGGGTTGCAGTGTTTTCCTTGGGGTTCTTCGGTGAAGACTGTGTTTATTTTTCAGATGAAAAAAATAGCTCTAGTGGATCCACGTGAGTGTTGGCAGAAGCGCTGGGCTGCCACATCTTTTTTTTTTTTTTTAAAGATTTATTTTTAATTTATACATACAAGCTGGGGTACAGGCCAGAGGCGTGGGGCAGTGAGAGGGTTCACCAGAGACGGAGCAGGTAGCAGAACAGGCAGATCAGAAATACACTGCTGAGGGGAGCAGCGGGCGAGGCAGGAGAGGTCTGCCGCGCCATGTGGGATTCTCCCCGGCTGGGGGTCGAACTCGCATCACTGCTGCTGACAGCTCCACAGCGCAGCGCTCAACCGCTGCGCCACCGGGGAGGCCCTGCCACATCTTTTTTTCACTCTCCCCATGTGCAGACATCTCAGTGAAGACCCTATAACTGCTCTGGGAGTGGGTCTGGTTTGGGTCTCTCCTCCCCATAGGGAGACCACACACTCCCCCATCCCTGGGAGGTGTGGATGAAGGCTGATTGTGGTGACCCACAGTTCGGCCATGTTTCTGTAGCTTGGGGACAGGAAGGACAGAGAGGTCTGCAGAGTTTGCCCATCGGCGTGAGTTCCTTCTCAGACACTGGGTATCGGATCTAGAGTGACAGCCTCTGAGCCAGAGCTCAGCCCACTGGGGCAGACGTTGTCTCTCCACGGAACCACAGTCTCGTACTTTCAGAGGTTTCCCCCCATGAAATGCCCACCCAGCAGCGTCACAGGCAGCCCCTTGTCTGCCTGTCCCTTTATGGCCATTTCTTCTAAGATGGGGCATCTAATAGCCCTCAGTCAGAAGGACAGAGAGATGAGGAATCACTAAGTGTATGTCGCTACCGATCCGGGCATCCGTGAGGATTGTCAAGATCGGGTCAAAACAGTAGTTCAATTCCAAAGGGAGGTGGTGTATTTAAGGACAAGTGACACTATGTTTCTCTATTCCAGTTCACAGTCCTCTGCTTTTCTTAGACTGCAGGTTGGGTTTTCAAATAGATTGCCTAAGTCATGCCTCACTCCCTAACAAGTTCATGTTACTTGAAAACGCAATGTCTCAGCAAGTTGCCTTTTGTTTAGGTACTGTTTACTTGGTAGGTATCAGGGAGAGGATGGGGCAGCTAGATTTAATGATACATTTTTCAATGTAGTATCTTAAGCCAAAAATTGTACTCCAATTCTTAAAGAAAAGATTTTTCATAAGGAGAGAATTGAAGAAATACAAAGGCCCACCAGAAATTTTTTTCTTTCTTCCTAACTACTTAACCCCCCCCCCAAAAAAAATCTAAAATTCTTAACTGTAAACTGAGGAGGAAATAAGAATTCAGAGGCTATTTTTATGTCAACTCAACATCTTTGGAAGGCCTGGAGAGTAACTTGAGCTGCCGAGGCCTTGCCTTTCAGATCGCAGCACTGAGCCACCCTTGGCTCCCATCAGTAAAAGACCCGCTTCCTCACCACTGCAATCTACATCTTCCCTGAAACTGAGTGCATGTGAAGGGTGAAAGAATTTTTAAAAAGAAAGATCTTAGAAAATGGAAGCTCCCTTCTGAAATCAGCAGAGACGGTCTCTTAATCCTAGCAGAAGAAATGGGGAAAAAAACCAAAACACCACATGGTACAAAACTCAGGGTGCAGGTCTGAGTTTTGGAAACCGATCACTTACATCCCGCCTCCTCCTCATGTAAGAAAATGCCACTTTTAAACATCATGTTCCCCCTTCCACTTCCTCTTAAGTTCTCCCTTAGCCTGTTGGAAATAGGACTGGTATCGGGGCTTAAGTACTTAGCGTTTCCTTCTCTCCTAACTCCCATGATTCACAACGCAGGATACGATCAACTTTTCCAAAATACAGTCATCATCTCTTGTTGCTTTTGTTCTAATTTAAGGCCAAATGCCATGACCTTATTACCTTAAACTTATTTTTGTTCAAATTCTTGGTACACTTAGCCAATTGACAAAGCTATAGAGAGTGGCATGTGTGACAGTCAAAGAAAAATCTCAAATTTGCTTCCTGAACTATTAGGATATTCTCTAGTGCCCAATTGAATGAAGGTTCTTGAAGGAAAGAGTTGACCCACATAACTGGCCATTAATAGAAAGGGTCTTTCAAGGCATGTTCATTTCACTGCTGGAACATATCAACATTTTATCTGCGTCATCAGTAGTACATGATAAATGTAGTACTGGTTCGATAACACCTACCACAATTTCTTAAACCTGTATATATTTTCTTTCTGTAGTTACACAAGAGTTTCAGAAAAAGAATTAAAATCCAAAAATGATTTGATGATTCCTTCCCTTAGTTGTGGTTTGAGGTCAGACTCAGAAGTCAGTATTTTGGGGTTCAAATTCAGGTGCTAATAGCATCCTACTGCACCCCTGTCAGTGACTCACTGGTGCTTGCTATCTGCAAAATACTGGTAACAATAGCAACCGCTTCATTAGGGCGCTATGATGATTAAATGAAATAATACATTCAAGGCACCGAGCTCAGTGCCTTGCACATCTTCGAGCACTTAATTCAAGCTGATTTAATTAATTCTTAGGGTGACACTCCCATCCCTCAGAGGAAGGTGGTTTTGTTGTTTTTAAATGTACGTCATCAAAGATGCAGTGTCAAGGCGGAGGGAAGACGGTTTCCTCACCAGGTCTGCTTGGTGCTTCTCCATGTGCCTGTTGTCTCCCTTCCTCAGCACTGGCTTCTTTGGCATAACTTTGGCTTTATAACCGCCCCTCCCCCTACCAAGTCTCACTTGCCCTTCCTTAGGTGGCTTCTGGTGTGTACATCTTGACTCTGCCCCCAAATCTACACGAACTTACAGCTTCAATATCTGTCCTGGTTCTAAATCCAGGGAGACTGAACTCCAGGTAGGAGTCACATCTAATGCAAAAACCCGTGTCCACAAGGACAGACTCTTGTCACATGCAGGGTGGCATATTCTGGGGTGTGGATGGGTTCTGTTCTCCAAGAATAGCATGAGCATTGGAATGAAATTTGTATATAAACTGTCAAATAAAGCATCTAAATCTGCCATGGAGCACAACTACCTAGTCAACTTGTGTTTATCAAGGTGCAATTTAAATACATCAAAATCCAGCCTTTCGGGGGACAGCGCTAGGACTTTTGGCAAATAAAGTCATGTCCATCACGTGATGGAGAGAGTGAAAGCTTACACCACCCACTGCATAAAATTTTCTCAAAATTCTGTATTTCAAGTATCCCTTCTTTTAAGAAACAAGCTGAGAAAAGACTATTATTTAGGAGCTTTCATTAAAAACAAAAACAAAAACACTTGTTGGGTCTCCCTGGTGGCGCAATGGGTTAAGCGCAGCACTGTGGAGCTGTGGGCAGCTGCGGTGCGAGTTCGATGCCCGGCCCAGGAGATTCCCACATGGCGTGGCAGACCGCTCCTGCCTCGCCCGCTGCTCCCCTCAGCAGTCTATCTCAGTCCATCTGCCTGTTCTGCTCCCCACTCTGTCTCTGGTGAACCCTCTCACCACCCCACGCCTCTGGCCTGCACCCCAGCTTGTATGCAAAAATAAATCTTTAAAAAAAACCTTGTCTTTAAGGACTAACAAATTTGATATATATACTGAGACTTGAGTGATTTGAAGCATTTGAAAAACACAGGACGGGGCCATTTCTACCCACGGGAGTTACTTCCATAAAGGCTGAAGGAGCTACCTCATGCCAGGACGTCACAAACCTCATAGGGTGTCTGAGGCAGCCTGACCCGCCCGTCTCCCAGGTGAGGAGTGTGTACAGTAGAGACAGTAGACATTGCTGGGAGCTTTCGACAACGTCTGAATTTAGCCCACAGCTCACTGATAAACACACACTCTCTATGCGGGCAGGAAAGCTTGGGAGATAATCAAAGGTCGCAGCTTTATTTAACAGCATCACCCGCCACACAGGAGGACAGGCATTCCCCGAGGGAGCTCAGCCTGTCCGGAGGGATAGCTCAGGCCTGCTGCAGAGCGAATCCTCCCTTTAAAGGTGGGGCTCACCCAGGCCGTGCGCAGGCCTCACCTTTCAGGAGGACTGCTCATTTCAAATGGCCACCAGGCTGAGTTGTACCAGGAGCATCTCCGGAGCCTCCACCCAGTGCTGAGCTGGAGCTCAGGTTCTACAGGAGACTTTCCTGGGGTGGTGACGTCCAGTCTGCACCGTTCAACACGCAGCTCCGGGCAGCACAGAGCAGTGCAAGCTGGTTAGAGTCTGAATAAAGGCCTCGGAGGGCAGCGTGGACATTTGATGGGAGTACACCTAAATTAACTTACAGTAACACTCACCTACCAATATCCCTTTGGATGGAAACAATCCACTAGGAAAAAAGTAAACACACAACAGTTGTTTCCTAGGGAACAGGTCAGAGTCGGATGGGGGGAGCGGAGGAGGGCGCTGCTTGGAAACGCAGTTAGCAGCCAACGGGCCGGTGCCCGGATGCGATGGGCAGAAGCGGGTAACGTCATCCGCCATGAAGCTGGACTCCTGCAAGAGGGGAGGCGTCCCGAGCTGACTCTGCTCAGACCCAGCACGTCTGAAAGTGACCTGGCAGCAGTTGACGGGCGCTGCTAAAGGGCTTGCACTTTGGAAGGCTGCACCCCGGAGCACGCGAGATTCCAGTTTCACTTTGCTGACCTGCGCTTCGGGGCGCCGAGGGCACAGGCAGCACGTGGCCGCAGTGCCCTAACTCGCTTAAGCACTTCCTGTGAGACCGTCTCCGCATGTGACACACAGTGCAGCTCCCACCCCTGTGCCATCTGATTCCAGCTGCGGCCGACGGTGTGCAACAGGCAGACGGAAACTGCTCTTCTTTCTGCTCAGAGCTGGACTTACATTCACCCACAACACCCGCCAAGTGCTTCCTCTCTGTCAAGCCCTGTTCCCTGAGCTTCCAATCAGTCACACTGTGGGGTTCTCCAGCAACTTGTCTATGGAGGAAACTGAGGCCCTGAGAGGTTAAGCAAACTGCTCAGAGTCCAACAGGAAGCATCACAGACAGAGCTGGGGGTCAAATCCAAGCAAGTGGGCTTGGGGGCTCAAGAACCCTGTGCTGGGCCTCCCTGGTGGCGCAGCGGTTGGCAGCAGCGATGTGAGTTCGATGCCCAGCCGGGGAGAATCCCACATGGTGCGGCAGACCTCTCCTGCCTCGCCCGCTGCTCCCCTCAGCAGTGTATTTCTGATCTGCCTGTCCTTCTCCCTGCTCTGTCTCTGGTGAACCCTCTCGCCGCCCCACGCCTCTGGCCTGTACCCCAGCTTGTATGTACAAATAAATCAATCTTAAAAAAAAAAAAAAAGAATCTTGTGCTTATGTTCACTGTAGGGTAGTCCCAGTAAAGAGAGAGTTGGAGATAAAAGCATGATTTCTGGAGAAAAGACAGAGGACAGCCCTAGAGTCTAGCAGGCTGCGCCTCTGGTCCTCCTCGCCTCTCTCAATTCATTCCTTTTCCTTTCCCCTGGCTTTTTCTCCAGTTACGACAATGGTTTTAATTGGAGGTCCCCCCAGACAGACCTAGATTATGGAGGAAAGAGAGGGTTACTGCAGAGGGAGGCTGAGATGCAGGCTCAGAAATCCAGAGCCCAGGGGTCTCCCTGGAGGCACAGCCTAGTTAAGCGCTGCACTGTGGAGCTGTTGGCAGCGGATACGGGAGTTCAACACCCAGCCGGGGAGATTCCCACATGGCGCGGCAGACCTCTCCTGCCTCGCCCGCTGCTCCCCTCAGCAGTGTGTTTCCGTCAATCTGCCTGTTGTGCTCCCCACTCTGTCTCTGGTGAAGCCTCTCACCACCTCCATGCCTCTGGCCTGTACCCCAGCTTGTGTGCATAAATAAATCTTAAAAAAAAACCAAAAAACCCAGAGCCCAGGGGCTTGCCGTGTGCAGGCAAATGTGGTGCTGGCTCCTCCCAGGCAGCTCAGCCCTGGGGAGCTACTCCTGCTTTCTCCAGCCTTTCAGCTACTTGGCTCGGGTCTCTGATTCCGGAGAGAAGGGAGCAGCTGCCAGGCCTGGTGCGCTCAGGTGCCCAAACCTCACGTAAGGAGCACAGCGCCTGTTCTAGGACAGCCCCCCTCAGCCTCCATACAGGGGAAGGGCAGTGGCAATGGGGTGATTCCCAAAAGAGGAGCGGAATAGATGCTAGGCAATAGCATTGTCCACGATTCTTACCTTCTATGTTAACAATTAAAAAAAAAATGGGCCTCTTGGTCCTGATCCATTTTTGCCTAATGATGCATTAAAGCCAGTGCTGGGCTCTTTGTCCTCATAGATCCCTGCTGCAGCAGGTTGGAAAACTGACCCACTTGCTCATTAAAGTATCTCTACATAAAATAAGCCCACACTAAGGAAGTTCATACTTAGATATTGAGTAAAAAAAAAAGCAACAAATTTATATTTCGGTATAATCAAGCTATGAAGTTTTTTTTTTTTTTTTAAGATTTATTTTTTATTTATACATACAAGCTGGGGTACAGGCCAGAGGCATGGGGTGGCGAAAGGGTTCACCAGAGACAGAGCGGGGAGCAGAACAGGCAGATCAGAAATACACTGCTGAGGGGAGCAGCGGGCGAGGCAGGAGAGGTCTGCCGCACCATGTGGGGTTCTCCCTGGCTGGGCGTCAAACTCACGTTGGCCCTGCCGACAGCTCCACAGCACAGCGCTTAACCGCTGCGCCATCGGGGAGGCCCCCAAGCTATGAAGTTAAACCTCCAGACTTGAAGTTCTAAAGAGATCTTTTTCCCTACGCTTCACTGTGTGATCCTCCTCAACTTTGTGTGTATGTGTGTGGGTCTGTGTGTGTGTGCACGTACACACATTCATGCACACACATCCTTACACACACGTGCATACACGCGTGGCCCAGAGGAGCTCACAGGCATTATCCGATGGTGTAGAACGCTAAGCTTCTTTATGCGTCTTTATTCCCTTTGACTTCTGACTCCCACGGCCACATGACCAGAGGAGGCCTAGTAAGCAGAAATCCCCAGGGGAGCCTGGTGTATCTGATAACGACTGAACTAAATGCGCAAGATTCAAACTTTCCAATATGGATCAACACCGAGACCTGGATGCTTAAAGCCAGAAAAGCCACTAAGATTATTCAGTTCCTGTGATGCAAAAATTACTTGAAATGCTGCTGCCAGCACTGCAGAGAAGGTCAAGCCGCACGAAGCAAGGCTTTCTCCTCCTCCTCCTGGACAGCCGGCTTGTGGCCACGCTGCCTTCTCTCAGAGGCACTGCCTTTGGGGTAGAGCTCAGCGGCAGAGCATTTGACGGCAAAGCCACAACCTTCCTCTCCAGCTGACTCCTGTCGGTCCTCTCTTACGTGGCCTGTGCTGCTTTCGCCTGCCTGACAGCTATTTCTTGCCTACTAACAGCACCCCCCCTTTCCTTTCTGTAAACTGGCTTGAGACCTTATCCAGCTCTGAGAGGCTACACTGCAATTTCCTCTCTCAGAGTAACTGGTCGGGGATGGGCAACGGGACTCAGTATTCATGCAATTGTTAGAATTAACTGGAAAAGGAGTCTTTCTTTGCCATGAGACTTACTGCTGTAAGACCAATATTAGCCTGGAACTGCTCAGGGTCAACAAGTTGGGAGATTGAGCCTTGGCCACAAAACAGAAGAGTAAATGGCACCAACTGAACTGGGGCAATATTTGAGTCACACTGAAAACCAGAAGTAACCATCCACTTTTCACTTGAGGGAAAAAATGAACTTTTGTCTGAAGTTGTTCTGGATTTCTATCCCTTGCACCAGAAATAGTCCATACATCACTTTTACATCTTACTTTCAGCGCTTTCTAGTGAAAGACTCTCCATCTACTAGGTAATTCTAACTTGAAAGACCTTACTCTCATTTTGCTCAACAGGGCAACTCCAGGATGCCAGACACAGCTCTGTCACCCCGTACCCAACACATTCCGATTATGCACTTAGGGATTTATTTATTTATCAAAGATTTATTTATTTATGCATACAAGCTGGGGTACAGGCCAGAGGCGTGGGGCGGCGAGAGGGTTCACAGAGACAGAGTGGGGAGCAGAACAGGCAGATCAGAAATACACTGCTGAGGGGAGCAGCGGGCAAGGCAGGAGAGGTCTGCCGCGCCATGTGGGATTCTCCCTGGCCGGGCGTCGAACTCTCGCATCGCCGCTGCCGACAGCTCCACAGTGCAGGGCTTAATCACTGCGCCACCAGGGAGGCCCTGCACTTAGGGATTTAGTCCAAAGGGGGGAAACTTTCATAAAGCTAGCGTTGACCTCGGTATTCAACAAGGAAGCCACCTCCAATAGCACTGACTGAGGGTTGTTAACACCCCCAAGTATAGAGCAAAGTCTTTTTCTGTAAATAGTTCCTAGTTGGGGTAGAAAGGGATGAAACTGATGTTCTCTCTCAGCTCCTTATCAGTTAGCTCAGGTTCATGCCGTGGCTGTGGGTGCAAAGTTAGAGCCTGAATGAAAAACAAGACTTCAGAGAGCCCCACATTAACCTTTGGGACGAAAAGGGAAGAAGATGAAAACAAGTCATTCAAACCCACGTGCAAGTCCACAGATTTCAGTTCTGTAAATACAGATCAATCATTCAGGGTAGTTCCTACACTGTCTTCAGTGACAGACCAACGTACACTTAAATCCGAGGACAGCCAATCACGCTGCGACCTTGAGCAAAGCACTGAGCGTCCCCTCCTCAGTGCCCTTGTCTGTAGAGAGGCGTTATGCAAGTCTAGTGCCTCACAGTGTTCCTGTGGGCAATATACTGATGTAATTGTGATAGTTTGGGAAGAGGGGATCTTGGGATTGAACACATTTTAGCTCCTAAGATCAAATATTCCTTTGCAAAAACCAATTTTCCAAATAGTCAGGACTATATCAACATTCCAACAATTATTCTTTTCCAACTGTGGAATAAAATGTAACGGCAGTTCAGTAACAACCTAAGCAAATTTCATTTGCGTATATACAGCTCTTGACTCTTGCCTTTTATTCAGTGACTCAGTAACTTTATTTCACATTTATTCCTGTACCTACTCAGCACAGAGCAAGTCAAAGTTCCAGCCCCTAAAATTCTCTTTTCCACTGCAGCACTCAAAAGGGAGTGTTTATTTTTAATCCCTTTCTGTTTTCTTACGGTAAAGAGAGAACCTAAAAACCAGAGAGCATCCTCATGTTGGGCTGGCCAATGAGATAAAAAGTTACAACAAAGTTAAGAAATCAAGTCTTAAACCCCAGCACACAGGTAGGGTTCTCTAGATTACGAGTGACGATCACTTACCAAGTTTTTCCAAACAGTGGGCTACAGTTTAAGGACCTACATATCGCAAGTTCTAGAGCACTCTGTCTCGTTTGAGCAGTTCCCTTATATCCACAGTCCCAAGTGTTTGGGGTTTATGAGCCGATCTAGGCATGCCGGCAAGTCCCCTAAAATCAAGAAACCAAACACTGATGATGCCGTTTATCCAGATCAGGGGTTTCTTTGTTCAAGTGAGAGCCAGCAGAAAGGACTTTTTACTGCCCATGAAAATGCCCCATTTGGGTCAACATTTCTGGAAAGGGTTGAACAGTTTTCAAATTCCAAAATAAGAGATTAACAAAGCAGACAAAAGAGGCTTTCTTTCCGAGGATTTCAACGAAGAATGCAACCACTAAAGAAACATTAGGCCATGTATACGCTGCATGTTTCAAACTTGGCACCTTGTGGTTTTCACACAGAAAATGACAGGAGTGACTTCAATTGCCTAGATAATCTCAGGCAGGAGCAGCAAGCCCCCAGGACAATGAGTATCCTCCTTCACTTGCTTGCTAAACATAAATAACCAAAACCTCCCTAAGAAAAAGTCAAAGGAGGTCGTACCTATATCAATGAATTAAGTACCCGGACAAGCAAGAAAAATCAGTACTTGAAATCAAGTGCATCATAATCATCACACTTGAGAACATTACATCCACTTTGAACACACCAGCATAGATGCTTCTTCACATTTCTTAAAATTGAATCCATGGTGTCACATATTGCTCCAAGGAAGAAAGTGGCCAAACTGAATCTCTGGTATTAGTTTTGGCTAAAGATTCATTTCCATGTTTCTGAGGTTAATTAACTAGTACTTGGGCAATGGGACCTTCAGACAGCCTGTGCTGTGGCACCCCATATGCCCAGAGTAGCAAGGATATAAAAGGTGATCTAAAATACTCTCTTCAGGGGCCTTCCCGGTGGCGTAGTGGTTGGGCGCTGCGCTGTGGAGCTGTTGGCCACAGGCAATGCCGGTTCGACGCTCAGCCAGGGAGAATCCCACATGGTGCGGCAGACCTCTCCTGCCTCGCCCGCTGCTCTCCTCTGCAGTATATCTCTGATCTGCCTGTTCTGCTCCCCACTCTGTCTCTGGTGAACCTTCTCGCTGCCCCACACCTCTGGCCTGTACCCCAGCTTGTATACATAAATAAATAAAAATTCTTTAAAAAATAAAATAAAATAAAATAAAATACTCTCTTCAAACTCTCTACACTCTTTAAGAGAACAATTCTGCACTCTTTCCAGAAGATTCCTCACATGCTTCTATGCAAACATATTAACAGGATGCTTATGCTCTGTGAGTACTATTCTAGGCACTGGGGAGAAAAACGTGAACAAAGAGAAAGAAAAAAGTCTCTGTATTCCTGGGGCTTCCATTCTTGTGGGTGATACAGGTTAATTAACCAGAAAAATTAAGATGAATTTATGATAAGTTAGGCAGTGACAAATGTCAAGGAAGAAGATGGGAAGAGCTGGTGAAGAAAGATGGGCAGGTGTTTGGGTGGGTACACAGGGAGGCCTCTTTGAGGACAGGGTGGGAGCCAGGTCCTGACAAGGCGGGAAAGGTAAGCAATGTAGGTTTCTGGGGGAAGAACACTCAGGGCCAGGTGAAGAGGATAAATAAATGCCAGAGTAGGACGTGCTACCTTGTTCTAGGCTGAGTGGCTGGAGATCAGTGGGCAGGAAGAAAGGGGTTGGCAGGGAGTAACAGAGGCCTGGGGAAAGAGGTTGTATAGGCCCTTGGATCTTTTTTGTTTTTTAAGATTTTTATTTATTGATGCATACAAGCTGGGGTACAGGCCAGAGGCGTGAGGCGGCGAGAGGGTTCACCAGAGACAGAGTGGGGAGCATAACAGGCAGATGGACAGAAACAGACTGCTGAGGGAGCAGCGGGAGAGGCAGGAGAGGTCTGCCGCGCCATGTGGGAATCTCCCCGGCTGGGTGTCGAACTCGCGTGGGCGCTGCTGACAGCTCCACAGCCCAGAGCCTAACCGCTGCGCCACTGAGGAGGCCCAGGCTCTTGGATCTTAATAGGGTCTCTCTGGCTGCTGGGTGAGAGCAGGCATGAGGAGAAAAGTTAGGATGCTTTCAAAGTGGTGCAGGCAGTAAGTGAGAGCAGTGTGGGCCAGCGCAGTGGTGTAGACATGGTGATGAGGTCTCGGGTTCTAGATTTTGAGAAAAACAGGAGCTGCTGCTGAACCAGATATAGTGTATAAGGAAGGAAAAATGAATCAATAATGACCCCGATGTTTGTGACTTAAGCAATAGTAAAGACGTAAGGTAACATTCACAGAGAGGAGCAAGATTGACCATAGGTTAGATTTAGACATTCTAAATTTGATATGCCAATTTAGACACCTCAGTGGAGATGGTAGGCAGGCAACAGGATATGTAAGTCTGGAATGCAGGCAGAGGTCCGAGCTACAATAATAAAGCTGGGTGCCATTCGTTTATAGATGGTATTACAAGCCGTGATACTAGATGAGATACTTAAGGAGGGAGTATAAATAGAAAAATAAGATGCCCAAGGATCAAGGCCTGGGATCACTTCTATGTTTAGATGTCCAGGAGATGAGAAGAACTGGCAAGGAAAATAAAGAAGGGTAGAAGAAAGAAAATTACCTGCACGACGGGTCTGAATTAATTCTATATTATTTGGAATAGATGCATGTCGTTCCGTGAGTATCTAAAGGAAACTTTGAATGCCTTTGAGAAAAAACCAAAATCTAACTATTGTGGTCTCAGGGACTATCACTGCACCAACTATATAAGAAACACTAAATGTACTTTTTGAATGAATAAGTGAATTCAGGATCTTGAGGGTTTAGTTCGCCACAAAAGTATTTACTGAGCACCTTACAATTCCAGAAATTGAGCAAGACACTGGGAATACACAGGTAAGCAGAGACCTGTGTAACAGGTAGTAAATGGGTGTCATTTCCTGCCAGGAGAAACATCAAGCCAGTAAACACCAACATATCAGGTGCAGATAACAGTGTCTGTTCTTGAAAGAGAGTGAAAGGTGTCCTCTTGTAAAAATTAAGAACAAAAATATCATTTGTTAGGATCTGACCCCTACCCTCACAGGCAGCAAGATGTATTAAAAACAACACTGAGGGCTTCCCTCATGGCGCAGAGGTTGAGCGCTGTGCTGTGGAGGTGTCGGCAGTGAGCGATGCGGGTTCAACGCCCAGCCGGGGAGAATCCCACAAGGTGCGGCAGACCTCTCCTGCCTCACCTTCTGCTCTCCTCAGCAGTGTATTTCTGATGTGCCTGTTTTGCTCCCCACTCTGTCTCTGGTGAACCCTCTCACCGCCCCACACCTCTGGCCTGTACCCCAGCTTGTATGCATAAATAAATAAATCTTTAAAAAAAAAAAAAGACGACACTGAAAGGTAATGGAAGTTAGAAATCAAGGTTATAAACCTAGAAACTGGTCCAGCCCCTGCGGAAAACAGTATGGCGGCTTCTCCCCAGCTTCTCAAAACATTAAAAATAGATCTAGCCTATGACCCAGCGATCTCTCTCTAGGTATCTGACCGAAGAAGGCAAAACACTCATTTGGGGGCTCTGTGGACTCCCATGTTGATTATGGTGCTATTTACAGTAGCCAAGTTACAGAAACTACCTACGTGCCCAAGGAGATGAGTGGATTAGGAAGGTGTGGTATA
This sequence comes from Scalopus aquaticus, assembly GCA_004024925.1. Taxonomy (NCBI): domain Eukaryota; kingdom Metazoa; phylum Chordata; class Mammalia; order Eulipotyphla; family Talpidae; genus Scalopus; species Scalopus aquaticus. The sequence goes on from PVIJ01001832.1 coordinate 14,163, forward strand.
GACACAAGATGGACTACTACTCAGCTGCATGTGTGTCCATGTAGACTTTTCTTTTTAAACATTTATGCGGACCAGCCGGGCTGCAGGCCAGAGGTGTGGAGGGGGGTGACAGGGTTCACTAGAGACAGAGTGGGGAGAACAAGAATATCGACTGAAATACACTGCTGAGGGGAGCAGCGGGGCAACAGGAGAGGTCTGCTGCACCATGTGGGAATCTCCCCGGCCGGGCATTGAACTCACGCCTTGGATGCTGACAGCTCCACAGTGCTGCGCTAATCCGCTGCGCCACAAGGGAGGCCCTATGTAGACTTTTCATATCTGTGTATGTCTATATCTATAAATAAAAGATGAACTCTTGCCATTTGCAACATGGATAGAAATGGAGGGAATGATGCTAAGTGTAGTAAGTCAGGAGAAGAAAGACAAATGCTGGCTGATTTCACTCATATGTGGAATATAAAGAAAACAAAGGGACAAAATTAAACCAAAACAAACCCTAGAACTCTGACTGCAGAAGGGAGGCAGCTGGGAGTAACAGAGAAGAAGGAAGCCAGTGGACCAGGATGGAGGACTGTGGGTGGCTGGGTGGGTGGAGACAAGCCTCTGAGGAGGTGTGAACCTGTGTAGCTCTGCATCATAAACAGTGCTGCAGACTAGTGTTACTTCAAAAAAAAAAAAATATATATATATATAAGGGGCTTCTGTGGTGGCGCAGTGGTTGAGCTCTGCGCTGTGGAGCCGTCGGCAGCGGGGACGTGAGTTCAATGTCAGGCCAGGGAGAATCCCACATGGTGCGGCAGACCTCTCCTGCCTCGCCCGCTGCTCCCCTCAGCAGTGTGTTTCCGTCCATCTGCCTGTGCTGCTCCCCACTCTGTCTCTGGTGAACCCTCTTGCCACCCCATGCCTCTGGCCTGTACCCCAGCTTGTATGCATGAATAAATGGATCTTTTAAAAACAAAAAATATACACACACACACACACAATATACAAAATATATAATATAAAAAATATAAAATACACAAATATAGTAAAGCAAGAATAGATAAAACTTTTGACAAACCATGAACCGCTGAATTCAAATAGCAGAGAAGACAAATGAACATTAGTAAAAATGATCACTTTTTTCAAAATTCTACATTCAAAGTTTCTTTTTGAAGGGCTCAAAATAAGTACTGACAGATTTGGAATGCGAAACAAAATTAAAACGCATTTGTGAAAAATCGAACTGTTTTCTCTTAAGTATTTGTGGAAACAAAAGGAACATCTCATTTTAAAATTTGTTCTTGGGCCTCCCAGGTGGCACAGCGGTTAGGCGCTGCTCTGTGGAGCTGCTGGCAGCGAAGATGCCAGTTCCACAGCGGAGGTGTGAGTTCGACACCTGGCCGGGGAGATTCCCACATGGCGCGGCAGACCTCTCCTGCCTCACCCGCTGCTCCCCTCAGCAGTGTGTTTCTGTCCATCTGCCTGTTATGCTCCCCACTCTGTCTCTGGTGAACCCTCTTGCTGCCCCATGCCTCTGGCCTGTACCCCAGCTTGTATGTATAAATAAATAAATCTTTAAAAAAAACAACAGGACTATAGGGAGGCCGGGTGGGAGAGAGACAATCAGTGGGGGGGGTGAGGAGGGAGGCGGAGGGAGGGAAGGGAAAGGGCACAAAATGGAATAGAAAAGAACACAAGGGACCATGGAGATGGATCACGGGTGAATTGGTGGTGGGCTACCCAAGGGGAATGCAAAATGTAAAAGACATAAATAACAATAAAAATATATATTATAAAAAAAAACACACAAAAAAACCCCACAGAAATCTCTCTCTCTCTCTCTCTCTGTCTCTCTCTCTGTCTCTCTGTCTCTCTCTCTCTCACACACACACACACACACACACACACACACACACACACACACACACACACACACAGTTTGTTGGGTGGCTAGACAGATTGGTGGTTAAATATGGAGGCTGAAGTCAACGAGCAGAAACACTGGAATTAGAGACCTCGTGTTCAATTACTGACTCTTTCAGATGACGGACTTAGCCAGCCACTACCCGCAAAATTATTACCAAGTCATAAGTGGCTATTTTTAAGATTTAAATATTTCAGTTCTAGCTTTATAAACCAAGGCAGTTACTAAGCCAGCGGAAGTCTGAAGTTTGATCCAGACTGTTGGGAAAGCAGGCAGACACCCACACTCACCCCTCACAGAACTGGCACACGCCACATCATGTGAGTTTTTTGTACATATCAAGACTTAAGATACCCAGTTTCAATGACTGTAACCTCAGTAATCACTTCCACTTTCCCTTAGTAATTCACAACATCTTACAATTGAAGTCATTTATTAAAAAAGAGCTGCTGAATGCCGACGACATCTTACAGCTGTTTACATCTTTGCTTCAGCTAGGAAAAAGGCCTGTTACTAAAATCTGCTTGTTTGTCAAAAAGTCATGCTTTTTAAATGTCCTTATCTTATTCACATAGTCAAAATTCCCAAACTCGGCCCTGGTACTTAGTTCTGAGCCTGCTCAAAGTCTATTAACAAAATGTCATTGTCTTAAATGTTGCTCCTCACACAGCTATCAATTAGCTAATCTAAGCATTATATGAAATAAAAGATTCTTTTCTCTAATCAGATTATTGCAGCTATTTTAGAAATGCAATGTTCTAAACAGAAAGATTTCAACAAAGGAACTTCAGGTCCAATAAAGCATCACACTTATCACCTCCATCTCTTACATTACTCTCAAAGCTTTCTACCTTCTCTACTCCCTCTGCAAGGTTCAGTTCTAGAAACTGGCATCTCCCACTAGGACAGCAACGTGCTCCCCAACCTGCAGTGAGAGTGATATTTCTAAACACATACTTCATTACCTCATTCCCCTTGACTCTCCTTCATAAAAATCAGGGTTTTTTTTTTAAGGTTTATTTATTTATGCATACAAGCTGGGGTGTAAGCCAGAGGTGTGGGGCCGTGAGAGGGCTCACCAGAGACAGAGCGGGTAGCAGGACAGGCAGATGGACAGAAACACACTGCTGAGGGGAGCAGCGGGAGAGGCAGGAGAGGTCTGCTGCACCATGTGGGAATCTCCCGGGCCCGGCATGGAACTCGTGCCGCAGCTGCTGACAGCTCCACAGCACCGCGCTCAACCTGTTGCGCCACCAGGGAGGCCCCCCAAAATCAGCTTTTAGTATAGTGCAAGGCATGATAAAATAGAAGAGGGTCTCGGGAACTGGTCTTGCCTTCCTTCAGGTCAGCGCCTCCCGGGGCCTCCCCTTGTCCCTCAAGCTGAATAGTCTGCACACACGGACAAACAAACGTCTAGAACCGTCCAGTCTCTCTCCTGGGTTGTTGAATGTGTTATTCAACTTGGCATTGCAGGGAAGACTTCACATCTGTGATAAAATTCTATTTATCCTTCACAGAAATTAGCATGGTCTCTTTCTCTGTGCCCTCACCTCTGCGCTCAGTAGACTCTCCTCCTTCCCAGAGCTGCCCCGTGCCTGGGGTGCCCCATAGTTAACTGACTGTCTTCCTGAAAGGCTGTAAGCTCCTTGTGGGCAGGGACTCAGTCTTTGTTCGTGGTTTTAGCTTGAGGATTTAGCAAAGACCTTGGCATATCATTAGCACCCAATCAGTATTCTATTCATTGAATGAATGTATTATAATAACCAATGTATTTTCAGAGACTGACTGAAGCACCAAAGCCTGGGGGGAAATGAACCACAAGCCTGCAGCAAGACCTGCCAAGTTTGTGTGTCTCAAGAAGTGAAAAGTAAGCAGGGATCAAGTGGGACTTGGGCTTCCGGCCTACGGAGTCCAGGATGGATGAAAGCATGGCAGAAAATATCAACACATACTGAAGAAGCTGCCTGCTAAACTTAGTCCAACATCGCTCAGCTGTGACGACTTCAGATTCTCTTACATGGCAGAAAGTCACTGATAGTCCACAGACGCTGTCTGAAATGACAGTTAATATTCAAGACAGCAATTCCAGCCTTTTCCAAGGAGAACCATCTGACCCAGGAGTGGAAAAGACATTTACTTAAGATGGAGCTTAAATGTGCATCATGATTTGATGTTTAATCATGCTTTTGAGAAAATCGTGCTTTCAAAATCAGGTGGCACAAAAGAGATAGTAAATCTTTTTAATGACTCTGGACATTAAATTCCAAGGGGGTGTGATCAAGAGTAGTTTCCATTATTTTCTGGGAAATAAACTACTTATTCTATTAGTCTTGGGGACCCACAGTATATGAGACACACTCACTCATACTTCTCACTTCATAAGCCATATTTAAAAAATTCCAATTTCTGGCCTTAATTCCTTCCTGATGGCTAATAAATGATTATTCCTTGCTTGTCTTTCCAATTCCAAATAATTTAAGAGTTTAAACTGAATTTTAAATAATTCAAGATCCCTTAAACACTGTTGAGGACTTCTGGTTGCTGGCTTGGCCTGTAGAGTTTGAAAACTGTCCCTTTTTAGTTGTCCTAATAACTAAAAAGCTGAACCAACTGAAAAACTAACCACTCTCCTTAGATCTGCAAAACAAGGTCAGCAGGCAGACTGGTGCGCTCCAACTGGTGAGACAGAGAAGCCGACCAGAGAACCACGGCCGCCGGAGCGGGAGCCTGTGTGGGAACCAGCCCTGGAGGAGGAAGGCCTGAGCTGTCCCTAAGGAACTGCTGCAGGCGCAGGGGCGCACGCCTCAGACACAACCCCGGAGCCCGGTCACTGGAAGACCTCAGGCTGGTCGGCCTTACTTCCCTGTGTGCGACCAGGTCCTCCAAGGGAGTATCAGAGGAGGAAGCCATAGTGCTGCCAAGACTGATGGGGTACCCGGCAGAGCAGTCTGCTCGCCTTAACGACCCCTCTCTTAAGGAAAACTACTGCCAGCACTTAGGACGCTGAGTATTATCAGCAGAGTGAAAAGGACCTCAGGAAATGGATGTGCCCAGTTCTACCGGTCATCACATCCATCTTTCCAGGAAAAAATACCTAACACATACCAAAGGGCGAAAAGCACAGTGTGAAGAGACCAGGTTTTTAAATACTATGATTAATAACTAAGGACGGTCATGGAAATGCTGAACAGTACTCATGGAAAAGGGTATTAATGGAAAAAGCAGACAAGGTTCAAGAACAGATGGATAATGTTTTCAGTAGACTGGTGAAAATTCTAACAAAGTTTCAGAAAGTGCAAAAAAAAAAAAAAAAAAGAGCCACTCAAGGGCCTCCCCGGTGGCGCAGCGGTTAGGCGCTGCGCTGTGGAGCTATCTGCAGCGGCGACGTGAGTTCGACGCCCAGCCAGGGAGAATCCCACATGGCGTGGCAGACCTCTCCTGCCTTGCCCGCTGCTCCCCTCAGCAGTGTGTTTCCGTCGATATGGCTGTTCTGCTCCCCACTGTGTCTCTGGTGAACCCTCTCACTGCCCCACGCCTCTGGTCTATACCCCAGCTTGTATGAAATCTTTAAAAAAAAAAAAAAGCCACTCAAAAAGCCAGCATTAGGGCCACTGATGGACTTACTAGGGTAGACAACACAGCCAACTCGAGGATATAACAATAGAAATTCCCCCCTGCTAAAAAAAAAAAAATTGAAAAATAAACATGGCAATGGAGAACAAGGAAAATAAGGGAAACAAATAGAAAACAGCAACGAATAAGGTAGACATTAATCGAATTATAGCAATGATTACTTTAATGCCAATGAACAACATAGACCAATTGAGAGATTGTCAGAGTAGTCAAACCAAGGCAGTGTCAAGAAGAAACTCACTTTAAATATAAAGAGTCATAGAGATAATATTAACGGGATGGAGAAAGATATACCCTACTCACCAGCACTAATTATACATAATGCCAACTTCAGAATGAGAAAGTTATGAGGATAAAGTGGGACATTATGTAAACTGATAACTGATAACCCAAGATGATATAACAATCTTAATGTCTGTGCTAACAGCATATCAAGATATGCAAGGTAAGAGCTGATCGAATGGTAAGAAGAAAAAGCAAATGCACTGTTCTAATTTGTGGCTTTAATACCTCTCTGCAAGAAACCCAGCAGGCAGGAAATCTTTAAGGACACAGTTGAATTCAAGACACCATAAATCAACTTGATATAGCTGGCATCTATAGACTACTTCACCTAGTAACTGTAGAGCATACATTCTTTTCAGGCTCACAAGAATATTGACTAAGACGAACTACATAAAACACACCATAACAAGTTCACAAGAATAAAAATGAGAGTGTCTGCTCTCAGACGACATGGAGTTAAACTAGAAATCAGCACTAGAAAGAGCTGAAATCTCCAAAATACTTGGCAATCAAACAATACATCTCTAAATAGCACATTAGTCAAAGAAGAAAACTCAAGAGAAATTTTAAAATATTTTGAAGTGAAGACAAAAATACATTTTATCAACATTTGTAGGATGTTTTGCAAAGAGCGAAATCTATTCAATGAATGTATACACACTAAGTCCTCACTTAATGCTGTTGATAAGCCCTTGTTTAACTGCAACTTTTTGCAAACTGATGTCCATCAAAAGCCTGCTCTCGAAAAATGCCTTACAGTTCATTGTCAGCTGAAATTGTTTTCTCATCAACTTCAGAATGAAAGGATGTTGAACAAAATGTTACTCAAAGACCTGCTGTGTTAGAAAAGAAGAAAGATATAAAATCTATCATCTAAGTTTCCACTCAGGGAACTAGCCTGGAAGAGTAAGTGAAATCCAACAGTAAAGAAGAAAATTTTGAGCAGAACTAATATAAAATTGAAAAAGGAAATTAATGGAAGAAATCAACATGAGGGCCTCCCTGGTGGCGCAGCGGTTAAGCGCTGGGCTGTGGAGCTGTCGGCAGCGGCGATGCGAGTTCGACGCCCAGCTGGGGAGAGTCCCACATGGTGCAGCAGACCTCTCCTGCCTCGCCCGCTGCTCCCCTCAGCAGTGTATTTCTGATCTGCCTGTTCTGCTCCCCGCTCTGTCTCTGGTGAACCCTCTCGCCGCCCCACACCTCTGGCCTGTACCCCAGCTGTATGTATAAATAAATAAATCTTTAAAAAAAAAAAGAAATCAACACGAAGAAAAAAGCTTCTTTGAAAAGCTGAATAAAATGGGTAAACCTAGAGCCAGGCTAACTAAGGTAAAAAGAGAGAAGATACAAATTACCAAAATAAAAAGTGAGGAGACATCACACAGATGGCATGACCTTAAAAGAATAACAAAGGCATATTATGAATAACTCTATGCCTTGTTATTTGGAAACCTAGATGAAATGGAACAATTCCTTAAAAGGTACAATTCACACAGGCCTATCTATTAAAAATGGATAAAAAATTAAATCAATAATTAATGACCTTCCAAGACAGAATGCCAGGCCCAGATGTGGTGACTGGTGAATCATATCAAACACTTAAGGAAGAAATAACACCAATTCTTCGCAATTTCCTCCAGAAAAGAGAAAGCAGAGTAAACACATTCCAACAAGTTCGATGAGGCCAGCATTACCCTAATACCAAAACCGGAACAAGACCCTACAAGAAAGGAATACTATGGATGAATGTCCCTCTTAAACACAGATACAAAATATGCAGAAAATGGCTAATTAAAACAGCAAGATGTCACTGTGCACGTAACACAGTGGTCAACGTGAATTCCCATTCCTTGCTGATGGGAAGACAAAATGGCCCAGTCACTTGGGAAGAAACTGGCAATTTTTTACAAAGCTAACCATTCTGCTAAATGACACTGCAGCTGTGCCCCTTGCTATTTACCCAAATGAGTTGAAGACAGGTCCACGGAAAAAACCACAAGTAGATGTCCACAGCCACTTTATTTCTAATTGCCAGAAGCTCAAAGCAACCAAAATGCCTTTCAGTAGGTGAGTGGATAAATAATTCATCCTAAGAATGGCGTATCACTGAATGCTAAAAAGAAATGTACTATTCAGTGCGAACAAGAAAGGAACTATGCAGGCATGAAAGACCTGGAGGGAACTTACAGCATATAGCTGAGAGAAAGGAGTCCATCTGAAAAGACTACCTACTGTGTGATTCCAACTACCTGACATTCTGGAAAAGACAAAACTATGGAGGACAGTAAGAGGATTTGTGGTCTCCAGGGGTTGGGGAAGGGTGAGATGAATAGAAAGTAGAAACTTTTTTTTTAAAGATTTATTTATTTATACATACAAGCTGGGGTACAGGCCAGAGGTGTGGGGCGGCGAGAGGGTTCACCAGAGACAGAGCGGGGAGCAGAACAGGCAGATCAGAAACACACTGCTGAGGGGAGCAGCGGGCAAAGCAGGAGAGGTCTGCTGCACCATGTAGGATTCTCCCTGGCTGGGCATCGAACTCGCGTCGCTGCTGCCGACAGCTCCACAGCGCAGCGCTTAACCGCTGCGCCACCAGGGAGGCCCAAAAGCAGAAACTTTTAAGTTTAGTGAAACTATTCTGTAGGACACTACAGTTGTGGATCTATGTCATTACACATGGGTCAAAAACCATTCAATGTATAATATTAATAGTAAAACCTAATGTAAACTTGCCTCTTTGGGAGATGATTATGTTTCAAAGTAGATTTGCCAATTATAAAAAATACACCAGTGTCGTACAGGAAGTCTTCATGGCCAGGCCGTGTATATTAGGGGGGTGAGGTATAAAGAAATTCTACGTACTTTCCATGCAGTGTCGCTTTGAACCTAAGCCTGCTCTAAAAAACAAAATTTATTGTAAGTGGAAACAATTCAAAAATACTGTAGAAGTTTCCCAAACTCCTAAATTCCTTAGCATTTTTTTCCTACTTTATAAGTAAATATAGGAGTTGATATACCAAGAAATTGAGATATATATATATATATATTTTTTTTTTTTAAGACTTATTTCTTTATGCATACAAGTTGGGGTGTAGGCCAGAGGTGTGGGGCAGTGAGAGGATTCACCAGAGACAGAGTGGGGAGCAGAACAGGCAGATCGACCAAAATACACTGCTGAGGGCCAGAAGCGGGCAAGGCAAGAGAGTCTGCTGCACCATGTGGGAAGCTCCCTGCCCGGGGATCGAACTTGCGCTGCAGTGGCTCTGGACAGCCTCATAGTACTGCGCTTAACCTGTTGACGCCACCAGGGAGGCCCAAGATTTATTTTAAAGAACAAAATCACCATGATAGTATCTGTATGTCTATATGTGGAATGTGTGTGTATAACATGAAAACATTGTTTGCATCGAAGAATGAGAGTTACTAAAGTGAGCAAATGAAAATGAAATCGGTCCTCTGGAATCTAAGAGCCTTTCCCTGACAACAATCAAGAAGTGGCCATCAGAGAGCGCTCATGGAGAAGAGCCTGCCTCCCCGTGTCCTCGCAGATGAGGTTATAGCTGATCCATACAAACAGAGTGTGCACAGCATAAAGGAACCACAAAGTGTGGGTGGAAGGGTGAAGACTGTTCTGAGTTGTTGATGTTGCCTTCCATTCAGAAGAGGAAAAAAGGGATGTAAGTATTTCTATCCCTTTCAATTTAAAGGACAGGATGTCAGGGCCACTTAAAATGTTTCTGCTTAATGGTTTCTCTCATCTGTGGAATATAAATAACCAAGAATCATACATGGGCAAAATATAGTAGGAGTAAGTCTTGCACTTGGTGAAGGAATTCAATGGTTACCGGGGAGAAGGGAGGAGAGGATGAGGGAGAAGCAGATGGGGTACTGGCACAGGGGGGTGAGTGGAGGATGGCTAGATGTGCATATATGTGCATATAAAGGGAGCAAAAATGTAACCCCTAAAATCAAATAAAAAATGTAAAGTTCCTCCTAAAACAATATGACAGAACTACTACCATTCCGTTAATTTTCCAAATAACAGGAACTAAGTGAAAGTGTTTAGTATGACCGGGTGAATGCCGGATCTTCCCAGCAGTGACCTTCTGTCATTCTCGATTTATAGTTTCCACCATAATGGAATTAAATTCCATTTAAAATATAAATCAAGGTACTTTGATTCAAATATAACTGTGTTTTGTAAAAACACACAGGAAACAAAGTATCTTTTTTAGAGTACTAGGGTTTCTTTGTTATTTCCAATATCCTCCACTTCATGTAGAGTGATTACTTCATATAAATTGCCAACAAAATGAACAGACTCAACTTGATTCTTACAAGGGACTGAAGCTGCTTCTTTCTGTCCTGTGCGTGAAACCTTCTTGCTGGATTTTTTGCTCTTGGGGCTCAGGATGAACAACATGAGGTTAAGTATGGGGAACCACAGTTGAGTACGGGGGAACCACCATTTCTCAAAATGAAACTGATATATTTTTGCCCAATAATAACTATAAGAGATGCCCCTCGGTTAAGCTTCTAGGGGCTGGTACAAATATGATGAAATGGGGTAGGGAGTCTGCAGGGCAAGGCAGGAAGAGATTCTCGGAGTTTTATTCCTTTTTTGAATTGACCAAAATGGGGTATTTATTTTCAGACATTCAGAATCAGTAATACTGCTTCCCCCCCCCCCCCTAAAGCATCAGGTGGAGTGTCTTGCATTTAGTAGGCACCTATTATACACTTGATGAAGAGAATTTCTCATGTGTGGACAAAAGTACAACACCTTAAAACAGAGGGGGAAAAATATTTCATTTCCCAAGATCTGTTTTTGCTGGGGTGGGGGGCATTTTCTTTTTAAAGATGTAAGGGTAACATTTTTTCTCTAATAGTTCACAAGTCTAAGAAATTTTCTATCATTCAAAAACAAGTGCCCTGAGTTCCAGCAAACATCTCAAATTGCTAAGAATAGCATCCCGGCCTATAGAAGAGGAAAGTAGTGAAAAGAGAGGTCACTTTTCTTCTGAACTTATATGAGAAAAATGAGGCTTCGAGAAAAGAGGATGTTAAGGGCCGAACTCTGGGTAGCTTTGCAAGTGAAACTTAAGTCTCCACTCTGGGTCAGCACACTTCCCACTGAACTGCAATGTCATCTCCCTACTCTAGTTCCCTACCGAGATCACAAAAGGTCAACCCAGGTGCTATGCCCTTATTCATTTACTTCGAACTGTGATCATTCTGTACTTTAGTCTACGTGTTTGTCCAATATGCACATAAATCAGATGTCTCCAGCTCTTGAACTCAGGGGTCACATATTCAGCTAAACACCTCGTCCAGACCTTCTGCCCCCTGGCAGTCCTAGAAATGTACAGGCTCTATCTCTTTGCCCTGATGCCAGCAGCTGTCTGCCTTTAGCCTCTCCTTTTAGGGACTACACTTCTTGCTCATTTACTCCACCACCCTGTCTTCCCTAGGGGTTCTGGTAAATCCACCTCTCTTGCTGCCCAGAGCTGCTGAAATGAATGTACCTGGAAGCCCTGCTGGGCACAAACCCTCAAGAAAGATGGGTCTGAAAGATCAAAGCAGCCCATTATTTGCTGTGAAGATATCTCTGCTTCCCACGCAGGCCTCCCCTGCACTTTATTTGCACAAGTGACCACGAATGCTTTGTCACTGGAAGTGAGGGACAGATATGTAAATAAAAAATATAAACTTAAACTAGCAAGAGGAAACATTTTTGACCATAGGACTTGCAGCCTCCTGTTTTGCTTTTTAGCAAGGGAAAAGTGTTCCATGAGAAGAAGTCTCAGAGCACCTATAAAAATAGAACTTCCCATTAGATTCTGAATAGCTGACATTCCACAGGAAGTATGCAGGAGCAGAACACTGCCAAAACCATCATCAAAAGGACAAACACGAGGAACATTCCTTCTTTAGGCATCCAAGTAGTTATTTTATCTTGGAAGGGATTGGCTAAGCCACTTCCAATTTGCCCATATGATTATTTCATTGATTCCTTTAAGATCATATTTTTCCTAAGTGTGTGTAAAATGTGCATTTTTCGAAAGCTACTTACTTTCATTCTTTATAGATTACCCCATCACAATTAGATAACTTAGAGAACTTATATATTTATTTCTGGCATAATCTCCTCCTAGTCACTGAAAATCAATACTTTCAATATTGTTTTCCAATTGTCTATTAAGTTTGGTGCTTTACTGGATTGGGTTTAGCAAGTTTATTGATCTTACTTATTGGCAAAGCAGTTTAATGAGAACTGCTACTAATTTTTCAACTTTCAACTCTTAGAATAACTGCAGAGATTCTGCATGCTTTCATCTAGAAGCGGAGCTTCAACTGTCTGACGCAGCATATTTCAAATTACTGCGGTTCAAATTAAGCTTTCACCTTCAGCAGATTCTGAACTCTGCTTTCAGAGACATTAATCACACAAATATCATGGCTATAGACATGGTCCAGCGTAACTGAAAGTCTTATTTTGTTTCCACAAAGAATTTTGTGGAATTTCTTTGCTCATGATTAAGTGCTTAAGAAAAAACATGCATGAGAAAATAAATTTTATTTTAAAATATGGAACTGGGCCTTCCCTGGTGGCCTTCCTACGGGTTAAGTCTCAGCACTATTTTCACTGCAGTGGCCTGAGTTCCATGCCTGGCCAGGGAGCTGATCCACACAGGGCGCAGCAGATCTTTCCTGCCTCACCCACTGCTCCCCTCAGCAGTATATTTCAGTGGATTCACCTGTTCTGCTCCCCACTATGTCTCTGGTAAATCTTCTCGCCCCTGCACCTCTGACCTACACCCTAGTTCTTCTATGGCAAAATATAATCTTAAAAAAATAATAAAATATGGAATCCTTATCACTCCCTTCATATCTATAAGGGATTTAGACATCTACAAAATTTTAAAGGTGTGTGTAAGTAACTTATAACGGGCAAAGTAGCTGGCATAGGAAGAGAGCACTTTCCCTCAGTAGTATGACTTAAAACTGAGGGGAGAAATCAAACATTATATAAAAATGAACACTGATGTAAAATATAAAATAAAATGAAGGAAAAAAAAAAGAAGGGCATCAGAAACTGCCACACTAAACCATGCCACTTTGGCATAAGATTATCTTGAGTTTAAAGCAATTGAGAATCAACTGATACAGGAGAGAGTTCTCTGCCCCCATCTTATCTGTGTAAAAGCAGGACAGAAATTTCCCTCTGAGGAATGTGTGTGTTCCACATACCAGGGAGAGAATAAGGAATCTTATTGTTGAAGACAAGAGCAAAGCCCGGAGACCAACTGCTTCTTTTAGTTTCACTTCTTTTCCATGAGCTCTGCAGCATAAATGTTAGTCAAAGCTGGGTACCTCTTCTATTAACTTGTTAGTTTAAATCGCATGTCTTTAGGTACTAAAGAGAAGAGAGTTGAGAAAAAGCTTTTGTGCCTCACATAACTGTTGACTGAGTGGTGGTCCTCAGGGACCGAGCCTTACCAGAGTGTTTTCCACTCCAGAACTCACAGAAGCATGAAAGATAAAAACCAAATAAAACAAACAAAAAACAAAGCATGAAGAATATATCCCAGTGCAACACCATACTCTTGATTTGCATGCAAAAGAGATTTGACAAATTAAATCATTTCTCTCCCAAAATACAGCAAAACAATTCCTGAGCTCCCAGCAGGAAAGAGGCACTCGCCTCGGTGGCCGTGGAGACTGAGGGGGAAGCTTGAGTTGTCAATCATAAGGTGGCAAGTTTTTCCCCTGGCCAGTGAGGGAGCAGAGAAGGTCTGATAAAAAGACGCTTTAAATTAAACCCAGGGTATCATAAAGGAATACCCACCACGTACAGAATATAATCCAAGACCACCCATCACATCATGAATGAGGAAAGGCAGTGGACAGATACCAATAGCAAGGAGAGAGTACAGTTGGGTTTACCTGACAAGGATTTGTAAACAGTTATAGCAAATAGACTTTAATGAACAATTCATTTGAAACAAATGGAAAAAAAATAATAGACTTTTAAAAAATAACAACAAAAATAAAAAGTTTCAGAAAAGATAGCACATTTATAAAAGAACCAAAAGTTAGTAGTAAAACTGAAAAAAAAAAGTATAGTAACTGGGGTATAAAATTTAATGGGTAAGCTCAATAGCAGAATGAAAAAAAAAAGAGGAAAGGCTGAGTGAACTTGATGAAAGAATAATATTAATTACCTAATCTCAGTAACAGAAATCAAATGAAATGAAAAAAAAAATGAACAGAGTCTTAGGGACTAACGAGACTTTACTGAACAAACAATCTGATATACATGCCATCAGAGTTGCAGATGGAGAGGAAAGAGAAGGTAAGGCTGGTGGAATGTATTCAAAGAAAGTCTTTCAAACTTTCCCGAGTTTGGCAGAAGACGTAAATCTCTATATTCTGGATATTCTAAATGAATTTTCTATTTTCTGGTATTCTAAATGAATACCAAACAAGAGAAATTCTAAGAAATCCAACTTTAAACAATCATACTCAAACTTCTAGAAACAATAGACAAAGGGAAACTTTTTAAAGCAGACATAGGGAAATAAATAACACCTTGCTTGTAGGGGAGAATTAGAAAGAGGGAAGATTTTGATTTCATCCCAAACCAAGAATCCAGAAAGAAGTGGTACAACACTGACCTCCCAACAAAAGAAAATAAATAAATAAAAGAACTGTCAACCTAGAATTCTATTAACCTTATCAAATACCCTTCAGGAATGAAAGGGGGAAATGGAGACATTCTTAGAAAAAGGAAAACTAAGAATTTGTTGGTAGACAAGGAACGTCTTAAACAAGACAGGGAAACATAAAAGAAGGCATTCTGGAATATGAGCCAACAAGCCAGAACAATGGCTGGGAGCTCCAAGCATGGACCAAGGAGGGGGGAGCGGGCAGGGGGCTACACTACAGTGAAAAAGCAGGGAAGGACTGATAACTGCGTGACAGACCTTTGGTCTCCAGTCTCCAGGACACACGACAATCACCAATACAGCAGACTCGCTTGGCTGCCTACCCCAGAGGCAAGATTCCTCTTCTTTCTTGACAACCAAACCACGATTTAGTTCTTAAGTGAGTCTGCATATGATTCAGGAGAAATCAGGTTCCTCCCCTGACCCACAAACTGAAGTGAAGAATGACCAAAGCCAGTTATTATAATCCATTCCCTTTACCAATACTTGGCTTAGACAAGGGCATGAGAAGTAAATCTAAATACAGCTTATTAACAGTGATGTCCTGACAAAACGCTGGAAAGATTTTCCCTCTAAGTAAAAATATATGAAAAGGTAATTAACTGAAAGACTTTATGATCATTAACTTAAATTTTAAATAGACCTAGTTTGAAAAGAATGAAAAGTATGTTACTTAAAGGACACTTAATACATCATAGATTATTTTTTAAAAAATGCATAGGGTCATAAATTTGAGCTGTACAATGAAAAAAATGCTAGTAAATTCAAAATGGGCTTCAAATAGACAGCAAACATAAATGAGGACAAGGTTTATTATACTTACAAGTCAAAGACCAAGTAATGGAAGCCTTCTTCTGATATGCTGTCATGAAGTCGTACTACAAAAAAAAAAACAAAGAGAGAGGAAAGTCAGAGTCATACATATGTACCAGTGCTCAGCATTAAGCAAGATTTCTAAAAGGCAACTGACTCCTAGGTAAAGACAGTGTCATCGTTCTTCATTGGCGCCTCTGATAGGTCAGTATTTTACCACAGGGTTTGGGTTCAGAAAGACCCAAGGTTGACACTGTGATCATTATTAACTTTGTAATTAATTAGCTTGCAATGATACTAGTATGTACACCTTATAAAATGGTTGCAGAAATTAAATGAGAGCAAAAACCCACCCACACATTGCTCGGTGATGACTGAATACATACTCACGATTGCTGTAACACACATCCACACATCCAAAGGCACCAGGTTCGAGCACTTCTCCCCCCGAGTCCCTTCCTTCCTCCCCCCTTTGCAGTCACCTTCATCCAGGTCCTCAGTGACTCAGCCTCGCTCACTGAGTAGGCAGGCAGGGTCACACAGAGCACTCTCGTCAAAGGTCTCCCGACTCTGCTCTCCCTTTTTTTTCCTCAGGAAATACCCACAAAGCACTCCTTTGCCAACTTGCCAAAGCAGTGGTGATTATTCTGCTTCCAAACTCGAGTTACCAGACTCATCAGTCCAAAAAGTACAGCTAGGACTTTTAATGAAGTGATCTACCTCCTCTTCAATTAATGTGGCTTTCAATTTTCCAGTGAGTTAGACCTTTGCTGGTAATGCACTGCGACAGATGCTCTCTCTTCTGAATTGAAATCACTGCCTACTCTAAAGCAGAAATGCACCTACTGCTTTCTCTATCTATTTTTGCATAAGTCACCTACCTGCACCCAACTTGTCCCCATTGGCAATAAGCTCTTCTGGGTGATCCACATCTCCTGGGGTGGCTAACCTTTCACTGGGAGCAACGCAAGGCAGGAAAAGCAACAAGCAAGTGTGACCTGTT
The DNA here is from genome assembly GCA_004024925.1 of Scalopus aquaticus. Classification (NCBI taxonomy): domain Eukaryota; kingdom Metazoa; phylum Chordata; class Mammalia; order Eulipotyphla; family Talpidae; genus Scalopus; species Scalopus aquaticus. Next base: position 30,532 of record PVIJ01001832.1, read on the forward strand.
TTGCAAAGTCACCACCAAATGATAAACCACACGACCTGCCGTTACCACACCCCCCACTCAGGGAAGACCACTCACACGGGCTCTAAAGAACCCTTCACTTGCCACACAGTCCCCCACAGGGGGCATCTGTTGTGCCCACAAGCTGCCAGGCTCAGAGGCTGTTAATGCCAGTTCTTTCCAGTCTGATTCCGTCTGCTTCAGATTTCATCCATGACCCACTACTGGGGTCTTTTCTGAATCCCGCTTCAGAAATTTCTCCAGAGTAAGGAGAGAGACTTTTGTTGCCCTCATGATTATGGGATATCGCCTGTAAAATGTGGATTACCCATCGTCACCACGAAGAGGGGCCCATCACTGAGACCATGGCCAAGGAAGTTTGGTTTCAAACCCTCGATTTGTGTCAAGAGCGTGAAATGCCGAGAGCAGTCTCACCGGGTCTTGTTCTCATACTGTCAGCCCTGAGTTCACAGAGGCAGTACAGTCCGTTTTTTATTAACCAACTCTCACACCGGTCCCTTCACTAGTGCAAAGAATTTCTTTTCCATGCACACCAACACCCAGGAAGCATAACCCCCATGTCCTCACATCCTTTACAGAGATGGGGCACATCAGAGAGGATCTTTCACACAGTCACCTTCAAGTACACTGACTGTACCAGGTACTAAGTATTCTTCCAAGTTTTTGGAAAAAAGTTATCACCAAAACGCAGTCATAAAATGACTGATGCACTAAGGTTTCTCCCGTAACTCTAGTGGTGTGGAAGGTATTCTTTGATTTGCCCATATCAGAGCTGTTTGCTACCTGCTGTGAAACTTAAGCTGCCAAACAAAGCTTGGCTCAAGGATGTGTCTCTGATTCACAGTCCATCAGCACAGGAAGGAAAGTGAGGTCAGACAGGTAACTGGGTCATTCTTGAAGGACAGACTCATGGACACCTCAGCGAGTGGCTGTAACACTAGCTGCTTAAAAGGTTCCAAATAATGGTATAATTACTTGAAGAACTCAGTGATTCTGCGAGGCTCTCAGAGATAAAAGCTTCTCAAGGTAAAAGCTTCAAGTGCAGGTGGGATCTCAGGTTGACAAAACAAAGAGCTGTGGCGCTAAACGGAAGTGGAAAATCCAGGTATAAATGGAGAAGCCGTACTGGTTTCTGGTTCATGCGACAAAGAGGACCTTGCTAATACCTGGAAATATTATTTCATAGTGAACTTTTGCAACAGAAGTTGCTCCGAGGCAAGCCTAGTAGTCAAACATGACATTGTTTGGGGTCAAAATCAGTTTCACAGAGGCACATAAACCAGCAAGCACATGGGAATAGCTAAGGAATTGTATTGTGGCAACTTTACTCCTTTTGCATCACACATTTCTAGAATCACCACCACTATTTGGAATCAGTCATTGGATGAAGTGAGACTCAAAGTTCAACATTCATTCAACATTCTGAATGAATGTTACTGACACAGCAGAGAAAATTAGCAGTGCTTTACTGGGCGTGCAGAGGTACACATTTCCTTCCTTGTAACTCCACCACCTCCTTCCTTCCACCATCTTTGGAAGGAAAGAAGATGAAAAACATGACAGAATGGAAACAACTTTCATTTATTTGCTAAACCATGTAATCCAGTCTTCACATCTTTACAGCTACTTAGAGATGCGCTTCCTTTGGAAGCTTTTATTCCAGGGTTGATGTGCGCTCCGTGAAGCCTGAAGACAGGGTCTTCAACAGCCACCAGCATCACCTGTTTCTCTCCAAGCCTCTTCTACCTACCAAAAATCTGTCTCCCATCCCTTTTTCTTTTTAAGGGTTGCAACCCTTTTCAAAGCTTGAAAATTGAGTTCACTGTTATCAAATCTCGCAGTCATTGTTCTCTACAAGTAAATGTCAATTCTTCTTTACAGGAGAGGAACAGTAGGGTGTTCCGTTTGCCACAGCTACTAGCACAAGACTGACTTCATGCCCAGTCAGGCTGGGGTCTGGGCTGTGGGGGCAGACGGCTCAACAGCTCCCGCCAGGATGCTCCATTCCTGCCATACGCTGCGCATTCGGACGCACACAATTAACCTACTTACAGCCGTTTCTAAGAAGCTTTCAGAAATAAATGTTAAAAGATAATGAGAAAAGCATTTGAGGAAAACAGGTTATAACACACCTGGGCAGTCATTCTTTCCTAAAGTTGGCTCACAGGTAAAATCAAGTCTACAAATAAATAACTTCTCCCTACCCTGAAACTGTTATCACTGCACTTATCTAGAAGAAAATTGGACATTCGAAGCCATCGAGTGTGGGATCTGTAGGGGACAAAAAAGATGCTTGGGATACTCAAATATTTCCAAAGGATAGATCACCTAAGGCCTACACCTCTCCCTTTCTCTTGAACGACGGAGTCAGCATAAATCTCTCGGGCTCAGCGCGGCAGGGCAGGGCGGGCAGTGTTATCATAATACCAGTAGAGTAATTCACGCAGAGTAAGCTGTCTCTCATTCTCCTTCTCACTGTTTGTCAGCTTGGAGCAGCAGCCCTGGTTATAAATGAGGTAGCTTTTGCATTTCTAACTTTGCTGTGTTGCAAGGATTGAGGTAGTTGGATTGGATTCCCATACTGGGAGGCAAAAATGGCAGCTTGTAAGTCAGATCCTTTTCATATTCTCATCAGCAGTTAATTATATTTCACAGCTAGAGCAAGCACTAGCCAAGTCAGGCCAGCAATGTGCCAAGCCTTCTCAAAGACAGATGCCAGCAATGAGTTCACTTGTTAATTTAAAAAAATACATCATTTACTAGTCTCAGACATTGTAACAGTCAAATGGCATGGTACCACTCAGGAGAGAAATTTCCGCTCAACTATTACTACTGTTTCTTATAACAAAGCTAGTCATTTCCACAGGGGGGAAAAAAAAATCAACGTTTGAACAGAACACACATAAGCACTAAAACTGAATTTAAAGCCACACTCAGACTTCTGGAAAACTGAAGGCAAATCTGCACAAGGCTTTCTTTTTTCTTTATCTCTTACAACACAAGTAAAAAAATAATACAGTGAATAAAGCAATTTTCTCTCTTCAGCATAAAAATACATTTATTGAAGTTGTGTGCATTTGGAAACTACGCACAAACTGTTTCTATGAAATATGGGTCCCGAATACCCGATATTTTATTTTAAATTGAGTGTGAAGAGAGGCAGATACAGACAGATATTTCTACCACGCCGTTGTTGTAAAATGCAAAATAGTCTTACAGTACTCACACTTTGATTTTTTTTTAAATTGTCTTACATGATACTTTTAAAATTAGGTTATAAAATGTTTGGGAGTTTGATTTAGCTGACAAAGATAAAGTGGTCAGTCTCAGAAACTACAGTCTACTCTAATTTTAGATATTTGTAAATCCCTAAAGTTGCATAAGGGATGGAATTTTGACAAAACATTTAACAATATGTCCCATCCATAAATGCCAATAAGTCACTAATCTGTACTCAACAGTTAAAAAAATGTTAATATCAGAAACTCCCCAATTTTTAAAAATAAAATTTCAAGCATTTTTCCTGTATTGACAAGAAAAATCTTTAAGACTAATAACTAAGATTAAATTTTGTTCTAAGGCATTTCATTGCCTGTATTTTAAGAATGAATTTAAATTAAGAACTTACTGAAACACCAGAGCCAGTACAATGATTACATGAGAACTCAGTGGGGAACGCCAATCATACATTAATTTTTAAATACTATTTTAAAAGAACACAATAAAAGGCATGAATCCCAAGATCAGTCCTGGAGGTCAAAGCATATCAAGTCTGCTCATCATGATCTCCAATCTCATTCCCAAATTCCCACCCCATTTCTTATTTCTGGGTGAAATTGCCTTCAGTACCTACAGGGCTGGTTAGTGATGCTCAGGGCTGAGGGGGAGAAACCACCAGGTCTTCCAACAGCCAGAGCTAGCTACAAGTCCAGATCAAAAGGGCATCTGGCTCGTCAGTGTTGCTATTACTTGGAAGAATTTCAACCAGGGAAGGGAGAAGAAAGTGAAGGGCTACAATCAGTTTGCCAATAATAGGACTAACAGACACACCAATCCCACACCACAAACGTAAGAGAGAACCATCCAATCTTTTGCTTGAGAGAAAAGAAGTTGCGAGCAGCTAAATACAGAATCTCAGAGTCGGTTAATGAAATAGGAAAGTAAATTGATAATTCATTTAATACCCCTTCCTGCTCATTTTTAATGAAATTATATATGTAGGGGAAAATGAAATCATAGATCTATTTTCAAAGCTTAGTAGTATCTGGAAATAGTTTGCTTCCTTTGAAAAATAATTTAAGGCTATCCTGTGGCATATTTAATTGCATGAGTCCTTTCTACTCATTATATTTGCTTTTTGAAAAAGTGACTTCATTTCTTGAAGTAGTTTCCTTCATTAAAAAAAATCTGTCCTCTTTCCATTCTGCATCGTTATCATTTATGTATCTCGATCAGAGGCTAACCTCCTTTTTCATTTTATTTTTTTCTTATCTTTTCTTATTCCATCTTCTAATACTTACAGAGCTCATCAGTGATGACTCACAAATATCCTTGAGCACGAGGGATATTACAGAAGGCAGAGAAGGTAATCACATGATCTGCATTCCATAGAAATCTGCAGGTGGCACTACATCCTACAGCAGTACTTTCATAAGAACCTAACAGAGCTTTGGGTTAATGTCCTCCTTCTGTTAAATTTATATAAAATGCATGTTCTTATCTACTATACACTAAATAACTGAAGAACTGGGTGAGAAGACAAGTAGCAATGATTTGTAAGTTCTCTGCTCTGAGCGCCTGAGGACCTACTAGAGTTCTGACTGCAGAACTCACTGTGGTTTCCAGACCACCACTGTTCCCCTGGTGCAAAAAGAGGAGCCACGATATTGGTGACTGCGCACAAGGGTGCTCCCTTGGGTGCTTATCACCCAGATATGGGCAGCCCGGATGCCTTAAAGTGGTAGAGTACCAAGCCACATTTTAGAATTAAATCCAGTCTGTGATCTACAATAAATCTGGGCTGTCGCATGGGATGCAGACCGCCTCAAGCCACAGCAGTGACCAGGACAGCATCTTTGCTTCAAGGTGCAGACAGAGGCAGAGTTTAAAAAAAGGAAAAACATGACATATTGGGCCTCCCTGGTGACCTAGAGGTTGAGTCTCAGCACCATCACTGCTATGGTCTGAGTTCAATCCCCGGCCAGGGAGCTGACCCATACATGGCGCAGCAGACCTCTCCTGTCTCCCTGCTGCTCCCCTCAGCAGTGTATTTCGGTCAATTCGCCTGTTCTGCTCCCCACTCTGTCTCTAGTGAATCCTCTCACCCCCCACACCTCTGGCCTACACCTCAGTTTTCTTAAAAAAAAAATAAACAAAACTGAGGTACATTCTCATTTAAGCTGATGTTGTTTTGTGAAACTTTTGCTTAAATGCTATGCATGTATTAGAAACTGAATCAAGATAGTCTTTTTTTTTTCCTACTGTAAATTAGAGGGAAAAAAAAGTCTTTTTTTTTTAAAGATTTATTTATTTATGCATACAAGCTGGGGTGCAGGCCAGAGGCGTGGGGTGGCGAGAGGGCTCACCAGAGACAGAGTGGGGAGCAGACAGGCATATTGACGGAAATACACTGCTGAGGGGAGCAGTGGGCGAGGCAGGCGAGGTCTGCCGCACCATGTGGGATTCTCCCCGGCCGGGCATTGAACTTGCGTCGCCGCTGCCGACAGCTCCACAGCGCAGTGCTTAACCGCTGCACCACCAGGGAGGCCCAAAAAAAAAAGTCTTGATAAGCACTGGGTTACATGAGCCTTTACAGAGGATCCTAGACAATCCTTTCCATGCATCTGCATTTCTACATTTCTGGATAATTATGACTAATAAGCAATGCAAAAAAGAAACAACACAGTTATTACCAATGTGAGTTTAATCACAACCCTCTAAATCTGGAATTCAATATTCCAACAAAATTAAGTTGAAAATACACTTCATTTTTCTTGGGATTTTTAAAAATGGGTAACTAGAGACCCATTTTAAAAACATTTACCATGCCAAATTAAAAATATGTCCTCTTTGAAAATTAACTGAGCAAATGAGCTACACAGCCTTGTTACACAGCCCTGGACTAGCGTGAACGGGAAAACTTACTAGATCATCCATCCTTTCTTTTCAGCTTACTACCAATACATAGCATTTGTAACTGAAGTCTCTCCAGAGAGACACGAGTGTAAACACTCTCATCTGTCCAATCCTTTTTGAAAGCTCATGTTGTCATCAATTTCCCTACTGCCCCACTGGAATGGAGTCACCTGTAGTAGGAAACATATGAGTCTAAACTGTTGGGGTTTGTAGGGTTAAAACCTCCATCTCCTCCTTGCTTGGCAAGCAGGGGTGGGGAGTTTGGAACAGAGCAAGGGAGCTGAAGAGTTACCCTGGGGACTGGCTTGGAAACTCTGGGCAGACAGGGGAACCAAATGAGTATTTCTGGAACAGGCCATCTTGCCCACCTGTGGCCAGTAAAGGCTGCTGTAAATTCTAAAAAGTGAGGGGCTCATCAGGCTGAGGTTGGAGGGCGGGTGGCTTGAAGGAGGAGGTGACAACAGTAATCTTATAAATCTGCAAAGAGCAAGGAAATTCCAGATTGTGGGAAAGAGAGTAAACAGTCAAAACTTGCCAGTGAGGCAGAAAACTCAGAGGAAGCCAGATGGCAGCCAGAAAAGGAACACTCAGGGGCCAGGGGGAGAGCGGAGGGCGTTTCGCAAATATTGTGACATCAGAGTGATTGTTTTATAACTAATGGGGGACAGAGAGCTAATAAAAGGTGCTGAAAGCTGGCGATTTTTTCACAGTCCAGATACTAACCCAGTGGTTCATCAAATGGCTTAAGACCTTCTAGATAAACCTCTCTATTTCTCTTTAAAAGACATTTTATAATAAATATATTAATTCTTTTTTTTAAAGATTTATTTTTATTTATACATATAAGCTGGGGTACAGGCCAGAGGTGTGGGGCGGCGAGAGGGTTCACCAGAGTAGGGAGCAGAACAGGCAGATCAGAAATATACTGCTGAGGGGAGCAGCGGGTGAGGCAGGAGAGGTCTGACGCGCCATGAGGGAAGCTCCCTGGCTGGGCGTCGAACTCGCATTGTGCGCTGCTGACAGCTCCACAGCACAGCGCTCAACCGCTGCGCCACCAGGGAGGCCCTAAATATATTAATTCTTAGTCAGTGAATTTCTATCATTTTATTACTATCATACTCCCAAGGGTTGTAAATTTTATTACAGTGCAGAGATTTCAAATGTTTATATACATGTTTTGCATTTATAGCATATAAATTTCTTAGAGGACAATAGTCCCTTAGGCTTCATTCATAATATTTTTTTGTATTCATTTTCAGTTTTAATTAAGTATTTCTTATTTGCCATTTAGGAATACTGTAAAAGTGAATAAAGAAGATACATCTTAATTTTGTTCACAAAAAAACTACATTTTTTTTTTTTAATGAAAATTGGTTTTGTCACCTCCACTCCTAAGCAAAATGCTCTGTCCAACTGCCCTAATGCTGTATAAAAATCAATGGGAAATGTTCCAGATTTATTGAATATTTTTACCTCTATAATCTTGGCCATGATTTTTTTTTTTTAAGATTTATTTATTTATGCAAACAAGAGCTGAGGTGCAAGCCAGAGGTGGGGTGGTGAGAGTGTTCACCAGAGACAGAGTGGGGAGCAGAATAAGTAGATCAACTGAAATACACTGCTGAGGGGAGCAGCGGGTGAGACAGGAGAGGTCTGCTGCGCCATGTGGGAAGCTCCCTGCCCGGGGATCAAATTTATGCTGCAGTGGCTGCGGACAGCTTCATAGTGCTGAGACTTAACCCGCTGGGCCACCAGGGAGGCCTTTGGCCATGATCTTCATCCAGAGATGAATGAGGGATGAAAGAATTAGCTTTCTGAGTACTGTACCTAAGACTTTTAGAAGCAGAGAATGTGACAGGCACAAGAAACTAGTTCTTGCGAGAGGCAGGCAGCTCGTCCTCACAGTGGTTCAGCCAGTTTCCCTGACTGCTGACAAGGTGGGGATAGAGCTGTGGTGATGCCCCCAGAGAGTTTTCAGCCTTTGAGACATGATCCCTCCCTATTGTTGTAGTTCCGTGTCTGGATTATCCAATCTACAGCTAAAGCACTGCTGAGCGACGGACACTCCACCACTGAGTGTGTGGAAACACAGGGCCATAGCAGTGTGGGCGAGGAACATATAGAACCAGCTGGAGAATCTAACTATGTAACCGGGTTGAGTCCAAAGTCCAGTAAAGGCGGTGCCCCTTGGAGGGGGTTTGCTGATGAGAATTAATAGCCCCAGGGAAAATGCTAAGTTTGCAGTTTGGGGTGGAGATTCTGATGAGAAATAAAAGGGACTGAAGAAGGGGAAGGCAATCGCCATGATGTAGGAATGGAAGAGGCAGTCGCCATGCTGAAGGAATAGAGAAAGCAGTCACAAAAAATGTAGCCCCAAAGATTGAGAGTTTGAAAATCAGACACCAGAAGTTTTTGAGGCGCTGGGATACAGAATTTCAGATTGAGCATTTTTGGAATCTTCAGTGACTTTGGGGCCAGCCACTTTGGAGGCTTTGCAAGTAGCCAAGCGATGGAAACTGCTCCCACTTTTGTCTTTACTGCAGTTGAAGGAAGAAGGCAGAGGCCCAAAGCGGGCGCCTTCCTAAAATGCGTGAGTGCAGTCTGTTGGGCCATCTGGCCGCTGTAGTTGCTGTTTGCAGTGTTGTTGGCCTGGTGCTGTGCTGGGGCACCACGGCAGTTCCAGGAGCATCCCAGTTGCATCCTGTGTCGACCTTGTGAGTTGGAGCCTAACCTACACTCTGGCTATTACGCATCTGCAGAAGAAGGAAGACGCCATTTTGGAAACGTGGTCTATTGTTTGGAAGAGGAGCTCCACATTAGCAGTGGTGGGAAGACGTCGCCTTTGTTACTTTTCTGAGACTTAAAAGGACTGGACATTGCTTTAAGTAAGGTAAGCAGCCATATGTTGACTTCAGTAATTCTTCGCTTTTTCCTGTTTGTTAAATAAATCTCATTGCTATTGTTCCCTAAGCCTGAGTAGTCTTGCAATTGTGCACGTGGGTGCAGAACCAAGATAGTGACCGGTAAGTAATTTGGGCACTGCTTTTGGTCAAACTTTGAAGCCCCATTTTTCCGGCTATCACTTTCACAGCATCAGACACCAGTTTAAAAAAATACATATTCCGGGTCTTAAGTAGGTAAGAGGAAAATGACAGGAGCATCACAAGGTAACATCATCTCGCTGGGACTTTCCTGGTGGCACAGTGGTTAAGCGCTGCACTGTGGTGCTGTCGGCAGCGGCGATGCGAGTTCCATGCCTGGCCGGGGACATTCCCACCTGGCGCAGCAGACCTGTCCTGCCTGCTGCTCCCCTCAGCAGTGTGTTTCCATTGATCTGCTGTTCTGCTCCCCACTCTGTCTGTGGTGAATCCTCTCACCGCCCCACGCCTCTCGCCTGTACTCCAGCTTCTATACATAAATAAATCTTTTAAAAAAATCATCTCGCTGGCTCACCAGGGATTAGCTTATTCTCCAGGGTGGTATCTTCACTCTGCCTTGGCATTTGCTATTGATTAGGCTCTAATAAGGAGTCTATAAACAACTGCCTATAAGCCCCATCAGGCAGACAGCCATTTCTGTGCAGTCTGGGAGCTAAGAATGGTTCTTTTGCTTTTAAGGGACTGCAATAGCTAAGCAAAACATCCACTTTTAGCCAACATAGTACTACAAGTCTTTGCCGCATCAATTAGGCAAGAAAATAAAAAAGGCATATAGCTCTGAAAGGAAGTAAAATTGTCTCTGCTAGATGAGAACAGCATTAATTGTATAAAGGAAACCCTAAGATTCCACCAAGAAAATTCTAAGAAGAATCAGTACAGTTTAGGATACAAAATCAATACACAAAATGAACTGTATTTCTATATATTAACAATGAATTGTCAGAAAAATAACAACAACAACAATAACAAAACAAAACAAAACCAGAGCCCATATATGGCCCACAAGTGTTATGATAATTACTATTGTACAGAAAAAAAAAATTGCCGTGCTGTGGATTAGGGTAGTTTACAGATAGAATAAAGAACACCATACAAATGATTCTTATCTGACGCCAAGAAGCAAATTGCTTCGTAAGGGTTCCATTTTATCACCAAAGGGCAACACTCACAATCACATGCCACCTTTTTCTTTCTAAGACTGTAACTATGGGATGGAATTTTGAACTATCAGCAGTTCTGGCTTGCTTCCAGCACCCTCAGTAAAGTCTACCTTTACTATCACGGGTAGACAATGAGGAGAGAAACAGGAAGACAGAGGCGGAGAATGCTGTAATTGGCTACAGTAACACATTCAAGAATGTACCACAAGCTACCGTGCTGCCCCTTAGGGAAGGACACCGGAATTGTTTTCCATTTTTTGCTCTTCAGCCCCTTGGCCATCATCCGCCCTCAGTGTCCCTCTCATTGTGCCTTACAGATATAAGAACAAAGACACCAGGAATTTAAGGCCTTGTTTGGTTCAGACATACCTACCTGATCATCTTTCCTTTGTACTTTATGCTCCAGACCAGCAGAGCTTCTGGCTATCCCCTAGGAGATTAACCTTTTTGACCTTTGAGGCTCAAGAGTTTCCTTTCCAGGACTACATGTCCCTCTAGTCTGCAATGGGAATCCATGTAGCTCTGGACTCAAATGCCACTGCCTGTGGTTCACGGACGTGGCATGGACTCGCCTTCATTTTCTATGGCTCTTTGAGACTCACTTCAGTAAGTAAAGAAGACAGTGTTGAAAATACACAATAAAATAAAAATATGAATCGATCTTCAATACCTTATCCTCCTGCTCACAACACATCCTACCATTTGTGGGATACATAACGAGGCAATGAAAATCAAATTCCATCAAATTTCCATCCAGAGTCAAGGTGTATCAAGGATACATGGCTGCAATGGAAATGGCACAAAAACAAAAACAAAACTGATGTTTTCTGTCACCTTGCAACGTGCTTGGTATATGATAATACTTTTGCAAATTGAGTGACAATTGTGGTTGTCCCAAAGGGCTTTCATCAGTGAAAATGTGTATCCTTGCTCACTTGGTAGGAAGTGATGTCTCTTTTTTGCCCTGACTTTATATAGATGAAGTAGCTGTGACGTGAACACTCAGACAAAGGAGGTAACACCCAGAGAAGTCAAAGATGTCACGCCCCAGGAGAAACTGGGCTCCCTGAATTCTGGGGCTGAGTTTCCTTTATTCCTTGTCTGCATTCACTACCCCGTACTCTCTGGCATATAGAAGGAACTGAGCAAATGCTTCTTTAAAGGAGTGAAAGATTCTGATATCAGTGTCTTGGTGTCTCGGTTTAGGCTGAGTCACTTTCCTAAACCAACTCTTGGTAAACAGTAAGCCCACATTTCTGCAATTACAAAACAAAGGGAAAGTCAAACCCTGGCCGTGTGCTGACCCATAATTAATACTTGGGCATACTAAGAATTGCCAGGAAAGCTTTCTACTTCCTACAAAACAATTAACATCCTCTTAGCCACAATACTACTTATGAAGCCCTGCCTTGTCCTGAAATTTTGCCCTTGATGGAAGCAAAGTCCTCTTTCTGACCAAGCACATGGAATAATGAGGAAGGGACCGCCTGCCTGGTTGAGCAGATGTCTGGGGACAAGCACAGATTCCAACTTACCCTCCTGGTTATTTATACACGCCTTCTCTAACCCACAGAATGTTGAGGACAGGGAGCAGGCAGTTGATGAATAGTTGTTGATGGGGAATTGGGTAATTTTTCCAGTAAATACTGAGTTCTTGCTCTATGCAAAGTACTGCAGGCACTAAAAATAGAGCAGGGAACAAAACAATGTGCCTGACCTCAAAAAGCTTATGTTCACATGGACAAAGACAGCCCAATGTCAAATAAATAGGCAAATGTATGAAAGGGGTAAGTGCTCTGAGAAAACAAAGCGGAATGAGGGAAAGTGAGTACCAAGAGAGGGGAGAAAGAGGGTGTTGGGAAAAGCCTAGCTGATGAGGTGCATTTTGAGGGGAGACCAGGGAAGTCAAACCGGGTGGATAGCTGAGGGGACACCAGGTCCTCAGGGAAGACCGCAGCTGACATGTTTGAGAAACAGTATGTCAGGAGCAGAGGAAGAAGGTCATGGGAGATGAGGCCAGAGGGGTGTGCGTAGGGGACAGTGGACATACAGGCGTTAGAGGTGGCCATTATTAGGAGCTATGACTCTTCCTATGAACGAGATGACAACTCATTATAGACTCCTCAGGAGGGAGTTTCGGTAAGTGAAACTGACACTGAAACTGATACGTAGACACTCAAAGGAAGCAAAGGCAGAAGCCGAGACGCACTAACGTTAAGGCCAGGAGGAAGATAACAGAACTTCAGCCTGGCCTAGAGACACAAAAGGGGCAGATGCGGTGAGATTCTGGATGTATCTTGCAAGCGGAGCTGACAGGAACTGTTAATAGGCTAGGTGTGGGGTTTGAGAGAAGCAGAGGAACACAGCATGAATTCAAGGGCTTTGTTCTGAATAACAGGCTCAAAAAGAATAGGTGAAGATGGAGGAAGGGCATGAGGAGACAGGAGTGTACCGGAAATGGCAAATAAACATCTGAGTGGAGACATCAAGGAGGCAGGAGATAAATGAATTCACTCTTTGGTGAATGAAATCTACTCTTGGCCAACTTGTCTACTCTTGGCCAGCATGTGGTGGCTAGGGATAGGAATGTTTTTGTCTTTTTCAAGAGCCATGAAGGTGGGATTTTCATGCTCTAATTTCAGAGACTGAACCTCTCTGTGCCTTAGTTTCTCAGCTGTAAAATGGGGATGAGAAGAGTCTCCACTGGCTCACTGTGGTAATAACAGGAGATACTATACAAGACCTGAAAACAACGCATGGCACAGAAAATCACAGAATGAATGTGATGTATTCTTGTTATGAAATTAAATGATAGAAATTAATAAAAATAAGATTAAACACAAGTTTAATTTTTTTTACAAAATAAATTCAATGACTGTATAAAGGCTGCATGAGACACACACTTCAGACGGTGGCATCACTAGGCAGTAACTGTAGGATGTATGATGTCAGCAAATGAACAACCCAAGAAGAACAGAACGAGCAACTTTAGTTTAAGCCCTGAGTACCAACTTGACGAACAGACACCACCTGACTCTAATCTTGGAGAAGCTCGGTAGAGTCCACCCCCCAGAAGTACCAAGCAGATTTTCTTAGTAGCCCAAAGGGGACTCCTGTCCCCTTAGTTTGGAACTCTTGGTCAACCTAGGCTCTGTGACTTCAGGAGGCCTATTATTATGACTTCCAGAAGGCAGACTGTTCAGGATTGAGACCACTGAGAGTTCAGAAGGCTAGCAAAAGCTTCAGTTCTTGCCCAAGTCCTTCACCCCTCCATAGCCAAAGAAGACATCATTATGTCCTAAGCTTCCACCCTTTTCCTGACAGAAGGAGCAATAACTTCTCTCCTTTCTATGACCTAGAAGAATCGAGCTGATAAACCACATATAGGTTTATCAGAAAACATTCTAAGAATCTCATCCTCACTCAAGGTAAAGATGAGGTCACTTCCCCTTGTCAGTCATGTGAGTCTGGGCCCTATGTCCTTGATGTCCCAGGTCCCTAAATGCTGGATAAATATTCCTGGTCTACTCCACTGTTCTTAGGCATTTACAGCCTTGTATGTGAATTCTCCACACGTATGTTCAGCATATCGCCGATGCTGTTTTGATGACTCAACCAATGAGAGAAGAGCCCAGAGGACTGCGGGATGATTGATTTTGCACCCCAACAACACAGGATGGGTCTGGCTCTCCATCCCTATAAGCTAACCAGGGGCACAGAGTTGGCGAGGTCTCTGCCGTTTCTTTCAGCAACAATTTATCACTAACATCTAATCTCAAACAACATTTCTTATAACCCGGATTATATAAACCAAGGGGTTAAGCCCCTTTGTGAGGATCTGTAAAAAAGAATTTTTTAATAATAGGTTTTAGTTCGACCTATGAATAAGGCAGCAAAGTATCACCTGGCTACCTTCCCTTATTTAATCACTGATCGCCATTTGATGTTCTCTTTAAAGCCAAAGGAAGAACAGAAAAATATCTTTCAAATAATTATGGTATTAATTCTACATAGAAATCAGTTCCCTTAAAAGTGAAGGGTAGGGCCTCCCTGGTGACACAGCGGTTAGGCGCTGCACTGTGGAGCTGTTGGCAGCGGCTACGCGAGTTCGACGCCCAGCTGGGGAGATTCCCACAGGGCGGGGCAGCAGACCTCTCCTGCCTCACCCACTGCTCCCCTCAGCAGTGTATTTCTGTCGATCTGCCTGTTCTGCTTCCCACTCTGTCTTTGGTGAACCCTCTCGCCGCCTCATGCCTCTGTCCTATACCCCAGCTTGTAGGCATAAATAAATAAATCTTAAAAAAAAAGTGAGGGGGGCCTCCCTGGTGGCGCAGCGGTTGAGCGCTACGCTGTGGAGCTGTCAGCAGCGCGTAATGCGAGTTTGAGGCCCAGTTGGGGAGAATCCCACATGGTGCTGCAGACCTCTCCTGCCTTGCCCGCTGCTCCCCTCAGCAGTGTATTTCTGATCTGCCTGTTCTGCTCCCCACTCTGTCTCTGGTGAACTCTCTCGCCACCCCACGCCTCTGGCCTGTATGTATAAATAAATAAATCTTTAAAAAAAAAAGTGAGGGGTTAAAAAAAAAATGTTATTTAAAAAACTAAGAGTGAAGGTAAATTTCAGTCTTCAGTTCAAATCACTGTTTTTCCATCCTTCATCACTACAGAAAATTTCAAATTACTCAAGACAGTCAATTCTCACTATTTGTATAGCTAAAGTTCTATAAAATTGGTGACAAACATTAAATTAGTAAATTGTGAACCTGTTTCTAACTGGGGTAGGATTAGCCTCCTAGAAGCCTCCAGCACCTTTTTTATCAACATTTCAACACATAACATTTATAGACACCTTCTCTAATATATATTGATGATTAATTAGCACTGAAGCCACCACCAACTGCCCTGTCACACATGCCTGAAGGAAATTTCTCCTGTCAGCTTATCTAACACACTCATTTTCTCCTTAAGGTACATCATAGCTTTACTGAGCTTATAGACACTGGACAGACACTTCAGCATTTTAAATACCCAAACCAAAAAGCACAAAACCACGGCATCAAGGGCCTCCCTGGTGGCACAGCAGTTGAGCGCTGTGCTGTGGAGCTGTCCGCAGTGCGCAGTGCAAGTTTGAAGCCAAGCCGGGGAGCTTCCCACATGGTGCGGCAGACCTCCCCTGCTTCACCTGCTGCTCCCCTCAGCAGTGTATTTCTGTCGATCTGCCTGTTCTGCTCCCCACTCTGTCTCTGGTGAACCCTCTCGCTGCCCCCACGCCTCTGGCCTGTGCCCCAGCTTGTACATATAAATAAATAAATCTTTAAAAAACAAAACAAAAAAACCAAAACTACGGCATCGAATAAATGGTGGAAAGGGACAGTTATGTGGAGTAGGAGCCTACAAGAAGCAAAGCTTCCCCTTGCCTCAGCAGCGGCGTGTGTGCAAACACCTCAGCGAGCCCACTCTTCCCTCCACCTGTCAGGGAACAAACAGGGAGGCACCCCAAGTGTTGATGGGCTTACCCACCGATTTCAGCCAACAGGTCAATTTGCAAATACAGACTTGCAAATAATGAGCATGGACTGTATTTATTTAAAAACATTCAGTTTCTGATTGTGGTTCTTCTATTATACTTCTCTGCCTTTTTGCACTACTATCAAGATAGTACCACTAAACACACATCCCTCGTGGACATGGAACGGTCCTCTGTGGTTAATTAACAATTTTTAAAGTATGGGCCTCCCTAGTGGTGCAGGGGTTAAGTGCTGCACTGTGGAGCTGTCAGCAGAGGCGACGTGAGTTCGATGGCCCCGGCCAGGGAGATTCCCACATGGTGCAGCAGACCTCTCCTGTCTTGCCCGCTGCTCCCCTCAGCAGTGTGTTTCTGTCTATCTGCCTGTTGTGCTCCCCACTCTGTCTCTGGTGAGCCCTCTCGCCACTCCACGCCTCTGGTCTGTACCCCAGCTTATATGCGTAAATAAATAAATCTTTAAAGAAAAAAAAATTTAAGTAAAGTATTTTTTGTACATTAGTTATCTAAATGATTAACTTTATAAGCTTCCATTTTCCAAATCCAACATTCTAAATATTTAATACTTTATGATCACAAACACTATTGACAAGAATTCTACATAAGATGACACTGTGTCAGATACTATCTTTTCAAATTACAACTATTTTTTTTAAAGATTTATTTATTTATGCATACAAGCTGGGGTGTAGGCTAGAGGTGTGGGATGCTGAGAGGATTCACCAGAGACAGAGCGGGGAGCAGAACAGGCACATCAACTGAAGTACGCTGCTGAGGGGAGCAGCAAGAGAGGCAGGGAGGTCTGCGGCGCCATGTGGGAACCTCTGGGGCCGGGTATCAAACTCGTGCTGCAGTGATTCTTGATTGCTTCACAGTGCTGTGCTTAACCCATTGGGCCACTAGGGAGGCCCCAAATTACAGTTCTTAATCTTCTATGAGAATGACATTCATTCAGGAGTGAAAATACAAAAGAAGTAGTAAGAGACAGTCTCATCAAAGTCTTCCTTCGTGTTAATAGGAACTATGATTAACAGGAATGTGAATTTATACTTAAAAATCAGCAGTAAAATCAGAAGTCCAGATGACCTTTCTTCTGGAATCCTCCATGGAACAGTGACGTTTAAAGACTTTGTTATCTATCACCTTCTCTGATCCTCTCAAAGGAGTTATCTTTCCTGCCACAAAGCCTCTGGGTGTTCAAATTATTCATCATTTCATGACATATTTGGGGCTCACTGGCAAAAACAGTGCTTTAAAAAGGAGGCATATGAGTAAGAAAGAACAGAAAAAAAAAGGCATTTCATTCTAATGAAAAATGAAGGTGATGCTTTCTTTCTGTTAAAGGTGAATTCCTTTTTATTTTTTCATTTTTTTAGGGCAATAACAGAGAAAATGAAATGTTATTTCAGTTTTTTTTTTTTTTTTTTTTTTTTTTTTAGGAAAACTTACAATTCTTTTTATCTCCTAAACAGGAATGTTTTTGAACTAGGTTCAACATTGTTCTGAAACGATCTGAGAACCGGAAAGTGAGTGCCTGGGCTTGGTTACTTGGCCTTGCATTGAGTTGCCAGTAAATCAAAGCAAAGCAAAACTGCACCCAAAATGCCAAGCAGAGTTAGAAGAACATTTCCACCAATCTAAAACGTCCTGTATTTCTAGACTTGGACAAAATAATTTTAAACAGTTAAAAAAAAAAAGTAAATCACCAGAACACTGCAATTAAGGGACTAGTGTGGTTTTTGTTTTTTTTTTTTTATTGAGCATATTCTTTTAATTATCTAACTTATTAAGCACAAAAACAATGAGGAAAAAACTGTGTTAGATGCCAGACTGGACAGAACTTACCACTGGGCTGAGCCTCAGAAAAGCTTTTAAAAATGCTGATCGAATTGAATCATCTCAAGAAGTTTGTATCATAAATTCC
Source organism: Scalopus aquaticus (assembly GCA_004024925.1). Lineage (NCBI taxonomy): Eukaryota > Metazoa > Chordata > Mammalia > Eulipotyphla > Talpidae > Scalopus > Scalopus aquaticus. Next base: position 48,229 of record PVIJ01001832.1, read on the forward strand.
TAGTGCCTGGTAATGATTTCTCTGTGACCATTTATGCCAGAGCCAATTCTGGAGACCAAAAATGGAAGTCAAAACAATTTTCATCACTTGTATTAATGAAGGATGGATGGAATTTACTGACTAAAGGTAAATATTTTGATCTTTTACTCTTTCAGAAAACCAACCAACCAACAAACAAACTTAGTAACAAAATACTACCTATATAGTGCACATATAAACAAAAATACAGACACTTCTGCATACACTGCAGGGTACACACAACGGCACTTATCCTTACTGCCACCTTCATCATATGCTATTTCATTACATTCAGAGGTCACAGGGGCGACGGTGGGTGGTTCAAAACCATTGGGAAATAGTTTTGGTTATATCCCTCCAAGTTCAGGCCCTCAGTGCTGGTCGTGAATGGACTGAAGAGTGAGAAGAATGTCATTGAAATTCCTTAGATAATAATGAATGTCACAGAAATTCACTCTTATCAATTAGGCTGTATTCAGAGGACAAAGTGGAAAGAATGGTGGAAAAACAAATACTCCTTTCTGCTATAGATCTTGGACAGTTTTTTTTAAATATATATATTTTTATTGTTATTTATATCTTTTACATTTTGTATTCCCCTTGCGTAACCCACCACCAATTCACCTGTGGTCCCTTGTGTCCTTTTCTACTCCATTTTGTGCCCTTATCCTCCCCGCCCACGTGTCTCTCTCCTATTTGGTTTCCCTATAGTCCTGTTATAAAGTGAAACCATTCGATATTTTTCTCTTTCCTTCTGGCTTATTTCGCTGAGTATGATCCCCTCTAATTCCATCCATGTCGCTGCAAATTGCATGTGTTTATCTTCTTTGAATGCTGAATAGTATTCCATTGTGTATATGTACCACATCTTCTTAATCCAATCATCTATTTTTGGACATCTGGGTTGCTTCCATACCTTTTCAATTGTAAACAGTGCTGCAATGAACATACTGGTGCATGTATCCTTTTGGATTAGTATTTTTGTGTTCTTTGGGTAGATTCCCAAAAGTGGTATTGCTGGGTCATATGGTAGCTCCATTTTTAGCAGTTTGAGGAATCGCCATACAGCTTTCCATCTTGGACAGCTTTCAACCCAACTTCTGTCAAGCAGGCTCATGTGGAGAAAATGATGTACACTGTGATGCTGAGAAAGTTCTTCCGTGGCCATTCAGGATGTTGATTGAGGAGCAATTTCATTGACCAGCTGCTGAATTTGGCCCATGTTATTCACAAACCAGATGACTGAGATATTAATCCAACCCTTTACCTACTTTCATCTCTATCTCCCTTCTAATACATAACTACTAATTCAAATCACTGTACTACATGTCCCTTTGTTGCCTGACAAAAACTGTACAGTATTTCAGTAGCGTGAAATACTAACATAGAGTTGGAATGTGGGGAGATATAAGACATACCAAAAACAGAACTAGTTACTTTTCTTGTTGCAACGTTGTCTTGAGAAACACTGATATCAGTGTAATGCTAACTACCAGGTTTCACAAAAACAAATTCATGCCTGCTTTTATAGTCTGATCATTAATTCATTCTCACCAACGAATGAATTAGTGGATGTAGGATATGCGTCTCATACATTTATTCAGCCATGGGTCTTAAGATTATTAACAGAAAACCTTTGCATTGACTCTAAAAAATCCATTAAACCAGAATCAAGTAGCTTCTAGAACTGCTGGCAAGGATCAGGGCTATTTCCAGGAAAAAAAAAACAGCAACAACAAAAACTCCAAACCTAGCTCCAGAACTAGCACTAGGAGAAATAAGCCACCACTAACACCAATAATGTGCTGCCACTGCCAATGTCTGGGGAGCTAAGTCCTTTCTGTACCAAGACTTGTTCCATTACACTGCTGACACCTCAAACCAGAGCCACCTACTGCCAAACTCACTCATCAAACGGAAGCACCTTGTTACCTGACACAGGTCAATCCACCTGTTAAGTGTAACAGAAAATGGTCAGACTACACACAGCTGGTGACATTCCTGCCTCCTAGCTGCAAGGGAGGCTGCAAGTTTGATTTTAAGTGCTAAGTTGGTAGAGAGGCCTCATAATGCTATGATTTTACATCCTCAGAAAGGTTATTCCAAGAATTATGGAATATCCAAACTCTCCCCCACACCTATGGTTTGGGTAAAATATCACTCACAAAATGTATTCACTACAATCCAGTCCCTTTGCTGTAGTAATGGGGTTGTTCATTTAAACCAAAAGTCACTTAATATTATTTCCAAGTAGGTGATGATTCTATTTATTGGGCTGTTCAAAAATTGACTCTTGTCTAATCCTAGTGCTATTTGTGAGCAGAGAATGGTTCCATTAAAAATGTAGGGAATCACCTGGAAGATGGTACAATTGATTTTTTTTTAAAGATTTATTTATTTATACATACAGCTGGGGTACAGGCCAGAGGTGTGGAGTGGTGAGAGGCTTCACCAGAGACAGAGTGGGGAGCAGAACAGGCAGGTCAGAAATACACTGCTAAGAGGAGCAGCGGGCTAGGCAGGAGAGGTCTGCCACACCATGTGGGATTCTCCCCAGCTGGGCGTCGAACTTGCATCGGTGTTGTCGACAGCTCCACAGCCCAGCGCTTAACCACTGCGCCACCAGGGAGGGCCCAATTGATTTTTTTAAACAGTATCCAGACTGGATGAGTTGATACCTGTAACACCTCACCCACACTCGCCTCATCTGAGATACTCTATTAGCCAATCAATGACCTGGTGAGCTGCTACCCAGGAGGAAAAGGGCTTGTGGATATTTCTACTCTCTTTACCCACCAACACACAAAATAACCAGTCACATGCCTTAGAGGGATAGTTCAGAACAAAAGCAAAATATTAATTGGATAAATAGTATCTTTGGGCCTCCCCGGTGGCGCAGCGGTTAAGCACTGCGCTGTGGGGCTGTTGGCAGCAGCGATGCGAGTTCGATGCCCAGCCAGGGAGAATCCCACATGGTGCGGCAGACCTCTCCTGCCTCGCCCGCTGCTCCCCTCAGCAGTGTATTTCTGATCTGCCTGTTCTGCTCTCCACTCTGTCTCTGGTGAAGCCTCTCACCACTCCACACCTCTGGCCTATACCCCAGCTGTATGTATAAATAAATAAATCTTAAAAAAAAAATAGTATCTTTGGCAACCCTCCTTCCATAAGGTTGGAACTGACCGAGAGCCGGCAAAGTGTGACACTTCGGGCCACTGGCCTGTTTGCAATTAGCCAGAGAATCTACAAAGTGCTTTGGAAAGGAGCAGGAGTGTAAGGATAAGTATTCTGTCTGATGGCCACACTTTCTCCAAGGATGGTAAAGTTAGGGGATCTAGATAGCTCTATTTAATTTGGAGGTTTTAGAGAAAAGTATGAAAGAATACAGGACTCCAAGAATGGGATTGTAGAGCCAAGCCTACATCTGTTAGTTGAAACAGTTATTATTTATATTTCGTGCATATATTTATGATCCTCTCTGAGGAGCTTTGGCACAAGAACTTACAGACGAACTATGACAGTAATCATTTATTATTCAATCCAGGCTCATAGGAGACGTACCAAGAGGTGCTTGAGCAAACGAAAACCTTTCCCAAGCCCAAACCATCTGTTCTAAATGCAAGAAAGGTTACTTACGCAAAGAATGAAATCAGGACATGTGTTCTTAAGACTATAAAATGGATTCTACTCGAGAAAATATCAACACGAGCAAACTGAATGTAGGCACAGGAAGGTGCCATTTGTTAAGAGCTGTCACAGGGTGGAATGTGGTGTATATACAAAAGCACAATTTTCAGAAAGGTACCTACTTGTTTATTCCTCTATCTCTGTCTGTGTTTGCGGGTAATAACCAAAAGGCAATTCTTATTGCAGGTGCGGTTTTGTTATTTCCACTCAGGTCACCTGACCACAGTTTCAGCATTTACTTGGCTCTCCGAGGAAGGCTGCTTACAGGACATCGTTAACACGGTGTTAATTCGAAACCCTTGTCAATGGGAGGAAAAAAACACAGCCCTATCACCCGCAACAGGACACCAGCTCCGAACAATGTCATTTGTAAATCAATTAAAAGCTACATTTGTAGACATCAGAGACTCGTTCAGCTTACTACACATAATCAAATGACACTTCTGGGGGAAATTAATGTCACAGCTTATTTGGCCATTACTGCAACCGTCATTTGCAACGGGACAAACAAAAAATCTCAGAAGGGTGGAGAGAGGGCCGGGAAAATGAGGGCAGACGCCCAGCGTGGGGAGCAGGGACAAGGTGCCGACACCTCCTCTCTTCTTTCCTGCCATGAAAACGAACAGAGCAATGAGGCTGGCTCCGAGGGTGAACATCACCACGACCAGATATTGTCGCCCAGCGGTGGTGGCGTGCACACAGTAACAATTTAGGAGTCATCGCCGTTTAAGGAATTCAACTCAAACAATTTACAAGCACCCTGCAGAGAGGGCAGAGTATTAGAAATGTTTTATTAGAAGTTTTTCTGGAAAAAGCCTTTACTGGCTTTAAGAAAGCGAACACGAGAGGAAAGCGGGTCTGCTTGGAGGCCAAGGTCACAAACGGCGGAAACCCCTCCCCAGTTTCAGTGCTGTTCCCAAGGCCAAGGCGCTGCCTCAGGTCTGCTTTCCGTTCCTTTGTCGATCCTTCTAGGCTGTGTGTATTTTCATGTGCATCTTCTGAGGGGCAGGGAGGCTGCAACCGAGCTCTGTGCCTCCCTGGATTCTGAAGGATTTATTCAGGCCTGTCTGACATAGGGAACCGGCGGCTGACTTGAAAGGGTCTGAGATGCCTCCAAGGAGAGGCCTCCTTCCCAGAGAGGAGAAAGCGGAGCAATTAACATTGATCCAGTAGCAGTAAAAACGAGTTCAGCGTTCTGCCTCTTTGGTGGGCAGAGAAAAGTTGGGCAGTAAAGCCCAGAACTCTAAGGCAGCCGTGCGCCGCGGGCCACACCCCTCCTCGGTCAGTTAAAAGCTGCAGCCACAGAAATGCCAGTGCCATTGAGGCTGGGCGCCCCTCACCCTTCTCCACGACGCTGAGCTCCAGCCAGCACTACACTGCTTTGTTTCCGAGCGCATTTAACAAGTATTTCTTGAGCGTGCATTTGTGCCAAGAAACTTTCTAGGTATTGAGGAATCAACAGTAAGCAAAACAGTTTCTGACCTCACTTCCACCTGCCTGGGAAGGTGGCCAAAGCATTCTCCCCACCTCTGCCCAGAACAAAGAGGCATTAGGACCGGAAAGGACAGGACAGGATCTGCAGCAGGGCATGGGGGGTTGGGGGGGCTGGGGGGTTGGGGGAGGGGGGAGGGAAGGAGAGAGGGCATCAGGCAGGGTGGTTTGGCGGAGGGAGAGAGAAGCGGGTGCACATATGGAAGTGTCAAAATGTGACTCCGAAGTTATACAGACTTGGAAATGATTGGCCAATGGAATAAAAAAGGCGGAGGAAGAGAGGGAGAAGGAGGAGGAAGCAGCAGCAGCAAGCGCCAGGCTCTCCTACCCAACTCACACATGCCTGGTCATCTCGGCAGCATATACTGGAGCACAGTGTTGGGCGCCAGAAAAGTCAGAGCAAGCAAGAAAGGGAACTCCGGGCCTCCCCGGTGGCGCAGCGGTTAAGCGCTGCGCTGTGGAGCTGTCGGCAGTGACGACTTGAGTTCGACGCCTGGCCCGGGAGAGTCCCACATGGTGCGGCAGACCTCTCCTGCCTCGCCCGCTGCTCCCCTCAGCAGTGTATTTCTGATCTGCCTGTTCTGCTCCCCTCTCTGGCTCTGGTGAACCCTCTCGCCGCCCCATAACTCTGGCCTGTACCCCAGCTTGTATGCATAAATAAAAATAAATCTTTAAAAAAAAAAAAAAAAAGAAAGGGAACTCCTACCCTTATAGAGGTGTATGCACAAAATTGCTTGCCAGTGGCAGATCAAACAAACATATTTACATGAATATATAATGAACAGCTTGCCCTGGATGAAAAAGCATTTTTTGCTGGATTTTCCAAGTGTGGCGTGGGAGAAAGAACAAACCATCTTTTCTTTGAGAACCATTTTGTGCTTCCTTTTGCCAAATAAGCCTGTTCACATGCAAACATCTCAACTTTTCTGAATATAAATTCTGCTCTACCTCCAACTTAGATGGTGCGATTATTGTTCAAACAATATTTTTTTTTATACATACAAGCGGGGTACAGGCCAGAGGCGTGGGGCGGCGAGAGGGCTCACCAGAGACAGAGTGGGGAGCAGAACAGGCAGATCAGAAATACACTGCTGAGGGGAGCAGCGGGCGAGGCAGGAGAGGTCTGCCGCACCATGTGGGATTCTCCCAGGCTGGGCGTCAAACTCGCATCGCCACTGCCGACAGCTCCATAGCGCAGCACTTAACCGCTGCGCCACCGGGGAGACCCCTATTGTTCAAACAATTTGACTAGCTATTATTCAATATGCAAGAGACACTAAGGTCTCCACCAGGTCTAAAATCCTACGATACTGATGGGAAATAGCACCACAAATCATGGGCACAGTGATCGAGCCTTCAAATACAGAATTTGTAATCTGTATCCCCATGTGAGGTAGACTGATTTCGGTGATAGAGGTTCTGTTTTCAGAAGAAAGGAATGAAAAAATAGACTATTTTGAATAGATCTAAGTAGTAAAATGGAAGAGCCAGGACTCAAATACACGTCAGCTGTACTCAAAAATCACTACTTGCCACCCCTGTTTATAATTTCTAGATCCTACCTGCTGGTATTATGGAGAAAGTGCATTCATGATTGGCCCATACAGGCTGCTGTTTATCCGTAAAGGATGAGAATGGCCAAAGTGGGCGGTGTGTCGACAGTTAATGCAACCACATGTTGGCTGATTTTTTGCTGACAGGGAGCTGCTGTCTGTTCAGCCTTGACGGTAAGGCTGGTGCTTATCCCGACTGGCGGAGCTCAGGCCATTCCAGTTGCAAAATACTGAAGACACCATCCCGAGTCACGTACTGTCAACTGCTGATATTTTGTGTCCAGCCCTGACTTCCCATCAGACTACACAGTCGTCTCAGCAACTTCCCCGACATCTCCCTTGGAAGCTCAAGTGGCGTTTTCAAATCCATGTACCGGTAACTAATTTTCTCACCTTCTCTCCTACACACCCTCATTCCTGCCCCTCTCCACAGGGGGCCACTCCTCGCCCTCCAGCTTCTCAAGGTTGGTTCTTGACCGCACTCAGCCTAGAACAAGCCAACCCACAGTGTTTGTGGTTGTGGTTGTGCCCTCAGCACACACCCTGAGTCGGAACACGTGACACACCTTGAGGCCTGCTGTGAGACTCTCACCCCACATGACCACAACTCCCTCCTCACAGTGCTGCAGCCTCTACTTTGCCCCTGTCATCCACCAGTCCCTGAGACCAAAGTGATGCTCTTAAAATAGAAGTCAATCTACTCCCTTTCCTCCTCATAACTTTCAAAGACTTCCCTTGTGTCCTAGTCAGCTTGGGCTGACCTAAAATACCGCAGACTGGGTGGCTCACACAAGCCTCATTTATTTCTCACAGTTCTGGGAAGTCTTAGATCAAAGTGCTGGCCGACTGAGGTCCAGGGAGAGTCCTCCTGGCTGGGGAGGGAGGGGGGTGGCACAGGCCTCTCTTCCTCTTCTCTTATGGGCACTAATCATGTCCTGGGAACCCCACCCTCACGACCTCATTGAAGCTCATTGCCTCACAAGGGCCCAAAGCAAATAGCATTCCCTTGGGGGGGTTCGACTTCAAAATATGAATTTGGGGAGCCACAAACACACAGGTGCTCAAGCCAAATCCCAGGGAGAGAGCCTGAGGGCCTTACCATAGTCTGCCAGCCCGGTCACCTCTGCTGGCATCCCCCACCACTGCCCACCCCTCCCTGTACATCACGCCATGGCCCAGCTGTGGTCTCGCCTGTCAGGCCAACTTTCAGCTCACTCACCCCTCAAGGCTCTTTTCTGGGCTGTCTGCAAAGTCTGTTCCCCCACTTCCTTCTGCACTCGGCTCAGTCACCACTCAGCTCCCTCGGCAGAGAAGCGCAGGGGTAGCACAGAACAGAGGCAAAGGGGCTGGCGAACTGGATGATGCTTGGGGCCAACTCTTGCAATTCATTCACACAGTCAGACCACAGAGCACCTACTCTGCACTGAACTTTTGCACCGGGAACTGGAGGCAAAAAGGAAGGAGACATGGATGGTGCCGCCAAGGAACTCCAGGTCTCAGGGGCACAGGGGCAATGTGGTAACTACGGTGATGGGAGGCGGATGCCAGGGTCACGGAGGAGGGGGAGCTGACCACACGGGGTCAGGGAAGGTTCTGGAAGGAAGCAGCACTCCAGCTGCACCCTGAGGGGTGAGGAGGAGAGCACACAGGCAGGCATAGTCCCTGGAGAACGACAACCACATATCCAGGATCAAAGGGCATGAGCGTGTAGGGGCAACTTAAACTGGTGCCACGGAGGGGCGCTGGGATTTGAGGTGAAAGACAGCAGTGGGGATGGAGACCCCAGGGGATGCCACCCCAAGGGGTAGGACTTTGCACAGTCACGAAGGGAGGGACATCACTCCCGGCAGGCTTGGGAAGGATGGTTCTGCCAGGTCAGAGAGAGGTCGGGCGCGGGGCCGGGCGGAGGCTCAAGCAAGCAGAGCAGGCAGGGGCCACTGCAGGGACAGCCGGACAAGGAGAGACGTGGGGAGGGGAGAAGCCTGGACTCCCAGGTCGCCTGGCCGGAGACAGCGTTTTCAGGCGCGGGGCATGGAGAGAGGGTACAGGCAAGGGCAAGTCTGGCTTGTGCTCTGGTTTGGGCCTCAGAGGGGCGCTGAAATGCCCCTCGCAGAGACAGGGATGCAGGGCCTCTGCCCAAACAAAGCGGGAAAATCTGCTGTGATTTTCCTACAATTTTCAGAGCAGCACTATTTCCAAAATAGAGCATGCCCAGTGTTTTATTTCTCAAAATAATAGAAAATAAAAATAGATTAGCTAGAATAAGAAAGTGGAGTGAAAATATAAGAGGGAATAATCTCAAGTCCCACGAGCAAGTTTCATAAACTTGAAAGTTCTTATCTTTCCTCCCTTGGTTTCATTCGTTTTTGGTTTCAGAAATCCTCCTTGAAGAAGCTAAATCATTCTTTTGTTTTGATTTGGGCACATAATCAACCACCTCTGGCCACAAGGAAACAATAACCCAACTATTCAGGAGATTTGTTTGAAATCTGTCATCATTAGATATATTGTGGCCCCCCCAAAAAGCAAAAAACAACAACAACCAAAAAACACCCTAGATATTTTGTGGCAATTCACATGCATCCACGAGATATAATCTGAATTTTTCTCGAGAAACTGTATCTCTATTTAATTGCTAGGTCTTTACTCTTTTAGGCCTGGGTTTCCAGGGCAAGCCTGAGTCAAAATGCTCTTGAAATAGCAACAAACTGTACGCCCTGGTGCAGAGACTCAAGTCCCTGAGCTGGTGCTTCAGGTTCTACACCAGAGTGTGGGCCTGAAAGGGGAGAGAATAGCAACCTCGTCTCTGTCCACCCTTCGCTGGACACGGGCCTCAGCTCCGCCCCTTCCTCTAATGCAAACTGTGCATTTACTCTGTCATCCAACCAACCACCTATCAGTCATCTGTTTGTCTGATAACGTGGACATGTAACTCTTCACGTCCCTTTCCTCTAATCTAAATTTGGATTTACTCCTTCTACTAATCATCTGTCTAGCGATCATTATCTATCTATCTATCTATCTATCTATCATCTATCGATCTATGCCTGTTCTGCTTAACAGCCCCATGCATTCCCTCTTGGAGCACCTCAATTGGGAATGGCAGAGCCTGCCCAACTGTCGCTCTTCCAGTTCCTGAAAGCGTGACCTAGTATTATACTCAAGTAATAACATTTGTTGAGGCATAGTAGAAAGAAACAAATTTAGATGAGCAACAGAGAAACTTGCTTGGAAAAATGAGGATGTAAACTATGGAGCTGAACAGAAGGGCAGGAACAGCTCTAGTTGGAATGCTGTGTGTGTGTGTACACGCGCGTGTGTGCGCGCACGTGCAGCCAGAGACAGAGCAAGAGAGAATGAGAACACAGAGTACAAGAAGTGCCACCTGCAGCTGGGTGTCTGAACACGGGGGTCAAGAACGAGAGCTCCTCATACGCTCTTTCCCACCCTGAGGTGTGACTCCTGCGGGGACTGTCTCCCCAGGGGAAGGCTAGGTACTAGCACAGTGCAGAATACAATGTTCTTTGGGCTCTGCCAGGTGCATGTTCATACCAGTTTGGAGAGACAGGGAGGAGGCAACTGGACCAGTTTCGGACCTCGGCACAGAGGGATTAACCTGAGTGGATACCTGCTCCCAGAAGGCCAGCTCCGCAGGGCCGTGTTCCTTCCCAGCTTTCTAACCAGCGACTCCCAAGAAAGCACGACTGAAACACTCCCCAGTGTGCTCCCAACTTAATTCAGCCAACAGGAGAGCAAAGACTTAAAGAAACACAGGGACAGCTCAACCCTGTTAGGGAAAAAGGGGCGGTACGGGCAGCCCTTCCCATGTGAAGTGAGGCCAAATTTTAGGATGCGCGGTGAACCGGCTGTGGTATCTGTCACCCCACCGACTGCCAGGGTGGACCAGGCTGCTGTGGCTGGGAGGTGGGTGTCCCCGTCCTCCCTCACCACCCTGTGTGCTCCCCAAGCTGTGGTCTGGCCCGAGCCGATGGCCTTCCTCCCCAAGAGACGGCTGTTCCGGGGGCCAAGGCGTCCGAGTAGCAACACTCCCCTACTGGAACCACCAAAGAAGCCATCAAAGGCAACATACTAATCCAATCCCTCCCCTTTCCAGGTAGAATTAGAATTAAATTTAGGGGGCCTCCCTGGTGGCGCAACGCATTCGATGCCCGGCTGAGGAGATTCCCACATGGCGCGGCAGACCATTCCTGTCTCACCCGCTGCTCCCCTCAGCAGTGTATTTCTGATCTGCCTGTTCTGCTCCCCACTCTGTCTCTGGTGAACCCTCTCACCGCCCCACACCTCTGACTGGCACCCCAGCTTGTATGCATAAAGAAAGAAATCTTTAAAAAAAATAATTAAATTTTAAAAAGCACTGTAAATTGCAAAAAGGGTGTATATGAATTGGCATGATTTGGGGAGTACCATTTGTGCTAGACTGAGTGATAACTTGAGTGCTAATCCTTGAACATAAAATGAGTAAGGCCCCTAAAGTCAAGGAACTAAGCCTGGGGGTGAGGGGAGTGGATATGGACTATGCTAACGGAGCCCTGCAAGCCCACAGAGGCCCCCCCAGCAGCCCCCACTCACCTCCAGGTCCGGCTCCTATGTATACACTATGGGGCTTTCCCCAGACCCCGACTAGGACCCCAACTAAGGAGGCCACGGAAGGCTGGGGGTGATGTCAGAGAGGAGGTCTGAAGAAAACAGAGGTGACTGACCGGCTAAGTTGGGGAGAAAGCAAGATGACTTCCCAGCCGGACAGCGTGTACGTGAAAAGGAATCAAGAAAAGAGCAATACTTAGACAATTAAGGGAGCTGAAAAGGGAATTCTTTTAGTGTTAGGATTTTGGAATTTATCCCGAGGAACTGGGGAGCCATGGAAGAATTTTAAGAGTGTGACGCCCAGCTGGCATTTTTACAAGACCCCTTTCTCAGAAGCACAGTGAACTGTGAGGGGGAACGGTTGATGAGAGCTCAGTCTATGGTACCTGGGGGTAGCTTTAAAAGGCATCGAGGAAGCTGGGGTGAGAAGGATTGCCAATGATGCCATCAGCTGGCAAGAGAGAGGTGGATGGGTGTGAGGTGGCCTGTGGTGTTGGCAAGACCGTAGTGAGACCACAGAGAGCAGAGGAGCAGGTTTGGGTGGGGACAGGGTGGGGCAAGAAAAGGGGAAGAAAACAAAGTCCATTTTAAGCAGAGTACTGCGGCTAAGGAGCAGCACAGCACTTGGCGAACGGTCCGGAAGATGACGGGAGACGTGTGGAGAGAGAAATGACGACTTGCAAAAAACAGGCCTGGGAGTAGAGAGCAGATGAATGAGATGGGATGAGACTAGAGAGTGGGGGAAAGGATGAACAGCTCCTGTTGGAGACTGAAAAAGGAACTCACCAAGATAAAGAAGAAATCTGTACAACAATAGTGTTGCAAAAGCCAAAGCGGGTGACTCACACTTTCAACTATGGTGACATCAAGTGAGACCAGAACCTAAAACATTCCACCGCACTGAGCAACACCGAGACCAGTCACCATTACAGGAAGCCCTTCGCTAGACCCAGCAGCCTGAATGCAGAGGCTGGGGTGACGGAAACAGAGGCGTGTCTGGCGAGAAGGACGTGAGGGGGGTCACTTACAAATTCGGGGGGGACACTCACTTTTAAAATGCAGACAGGTGATTACCCAGTCTTTTTTTTTTTTTTTTTTTAAGATTTATTTATCTTTGCACACAAGCTGGGGTGCAGGCCAGAGGTGTGGGGCAGTGAGAGGGTTCACCAGAGACAGAGCGGGGAGCAGCACAAGCAGATCGACCCAAACACACTGCTGAGGGGAGCAGCGGGCGAGGCAGGAGAGGTCTGCCGCGCCATGTGGGAATCTCCCCGGCGGGCATTAAACTCGAGCAGCAGCCACCCACCAACAGCTCCAGAGCGCTGCGCCTAGCCCGCTGCGCCACCAGGGAGGCCCTGATTACCCAGTCTTATCCCCCAGAACTGACTCATTTCAAACACCATGATTTGGGGGCAATGTAACAGGGTGATCTTCAGGAAAAGGGGAGCTTCCAGGTTCCCTGTTGCACCCAAGGAAGGGTGGAGCTGAGCGGGGAGGAGAAGCTGGGGAGGAGCCAGGAGGGACGGAGGGAGGAGAAGCAGAAAGGGACCTGGAGCAGGCACAAGGAGCAGAGAGACACGTGAAGAAGCTGCACTTGCTTCCTGGCCTGGGCGGCTGAATCAGATGTGGGTGAGACCCGTGGGGAGGTCCACAAGGGCAGCTTTTATCTTCATTTGGATTTCGCTCCTTCTGTGCCAGACATGCTGGGCCCCTTCTGCCGCTCTCCTGCGGGTCCCCCCCAGGAGGTGCCTTAGACTTGTGGCAGGCTTTTGGGCCTCAGTGGCCCTGCTTTGTGCCAATTCTGTTTGGCTGGGCATTTACCCATAAGGGGATGGGTGACTCTGGGTGCTTGATTTGGAAACTATTCTTCCCCTTTTCTGTATTGCACACTCACTGATTGTGTTAAAGCGCCTTTCCATTAAAGGTCCTAAGCACTAGAGTATATTTTGTCTGGATGCGGCAGATGACAGAACCTATCTAGAACAGACACATTTGGGGGTTCTGGGGCACCTGTTACCCAGCCCTGTAACAGCAATACTGCTCCCTCCACCCCAAATCTGGCCCTTCCAGATATTCAAATCTGTTCCAAATCTTGCGTGAAACATTCCACAGTCCACGTGAGCCTCTCTCTTCTCTACAGATGTGCTTTGGGCACTTCGTCGCATGCCCCTTCGCACTGCTGAGACCTTCCCCAAGTCAGCGTCCTGACTCCCCCAGAGCGCAAGAAAGAAGCCTCTTACCTGACAACACAAGCTGGTACCCTGTGGGGTCACATTCTAGGGTTTTATTGAAATAACAAGTAACGCAGCTGCCCCAAGTGTCCCCTGGAGCAGGGGAGGAAGTGAAGAGAAACCTGGAACAGTTGAAGCGTGAACTTTGGAATCAAACAATTGTATTTGAATCCGGGTTCCACCCTTCATAAAGTAAGTAACCGCAGGCAAATCAATCTGCTCACGTGTGCGGGTTACACAGCAGGTGCTCAGCACGCACTGGACGGACTCAAAGGGTGGAGATAACATTAAGTCCTGCGCAGCTGCTGGGAAGATTAATTCAGGCTGATGTCTTTAGACACATAAGGCGACTGCCAGCTAAGAATCTTCACTGTTCTTACAGATTTCATTCTCTACACCCACTGTGAAAGGAAGGAGGAGTCCAGGGGCCTGGGGTGGAACAAAGGGTTCCTGGCCCAGAGCCACACTGGGGAGCGAGACCCTTGTCACATGATCTCCAGGGACAATGACAACCTGGGAGCTCGACCCAGCGCATAAACGAAAAGAACAAACAAACCAGCAGATAGATGGTGGGTTCCTAGTCCCGCCCGTGGCGAACCTGTGAGGCTGAAGCGCAAGTGTGTGCCATTTTGTCACAGAATCTTACACAGATGACTGTTTCAGAACCACCCACTGCAAGGCCAACTCAGCCAAAGGCACTGGGCTCCAAAAAGCTCAGGAAACAGCAGTCTAGTACTGCCTGAATGATTCCTTTGGACTCATTCAGCATAGGCGCTAGAGAGTCGCTTTGCTCTCAAGGAAGCCATAACCTCACCAGGGTGGAGGGGAGGAGGAAGGATTCCAGGGCTAAAACTTTGGGGGGTCACTGGGGGTGACAGTCAAGCAGGAATGGCATCTGTCAGAACCTCTATAGCGCCCGGTCTCCCAGGTCTTGCCCCCACACAAATGCCATCACCAGCTCATCGCTGGGCACACTCAAGCTGCCTTAAGCCCAAACCGATGTCTGTGGGGACTTACACAGGAACTTGCCTCAGAACTCCTGGGATCGCTCTCTGTTAGGTGTGGACTTTTCTTTCATTTTGGTGCAAAGTTCACTGCCCTGCCTTAATGTTTATTTCCTTTTCCAAAAAGAGGTTGTGAACCACAGATCCTCCTTTCCGAGGCCGTGCCTGGGAGATGGCCAGGGCAAAGGTTCTCTGGACCTCTCCCCTCACAGGGCCCTGAAAGAGTTTATTACTCTAGAAACAACAGAAGGCCAATTGTTGATTATTTTTCCTGCTCTCTGATGTAAAGGATCAAGCATTTGGTGACACTACCCCAATAATAAGTTGGGACCTTATTACTGGGAGAGTAAAAAAATAACAGCTACTGGAATTTATATGTTCTTTTATCTATTTTTTCAGTTTTTTCACTCAAAGCTAATAGCCTTTCTGGTCCTGAAGTTACCAGATTACTCATGAAGACAACCATTTGAATAGCAGGTGATATCAAAAACACTTTAAGAACTATTTCCACTCCTTCTCAAGATACTCTTTAAAAATGTTATCTTTAGGAATAAGATGTTGTCAACACTCTCTAATAATAGTAGAAAAACACTAGAGCAGTAAGTTTGCCATCGGGAACTTCATAAAACCATGATGCAATTTGTACTTGGCCAAGGAAGAATTTACCCACCATAGTCATTAAATCCTCATTTTGAAAAATAAACATGAGGTAAGGTTAAAATATATCTGTGAAATAAGAGACATACTACAATTTAAAACCAAGAACAAGCAAGAAAATCGGGCAGTGTTAAAAATTATTTAAATATAGATCTACGATCACGTTGCATACATGCACATTTTAGGAGTTAACTATGTTGTGTAACTCAAGTCTTAGAAATTAAATAAAATCCACAGAATGAAAGTCAAGAAGAGCATTATTACTTCAGTCTATACCCATTCAAAAACAGGCTACATCGTGTGATGTTTCAATGTAAAGGGAAAATTTTGTCTTCCAGAATATTCTAGACAAGTGGGTTAGAAAAGTTGCTCAAAGGCAGAAGAATTAGTGTGGGGAGGATGAAAGGTCAAGGCCAAAGGCAGCTAGCACAGGTTGAGGTCACAAACAGGGGTGTCCGCAAAGTCACACGTGGGGGCCCAGGAGTGTGGACTCCCCAGTGTGCAGAACAAATGGCCCAGGGGCAGTGAGAGCAAGTCAGAGAACAAGAGTCACGTCAGCAGACTCAATCACCGAGAGCGGAACAAGGCCTGAGACTGTGTTTATGGTCTTTTTGGGGCCAGGGAATTCTGATAAGCTGCCGACACAAAGTAAGAATTGTTCACCACTGCTGGCATCTGGCAGGGCCGAGCTGCAGACGAGCCAGTGAAAGGAGCAGGTCGGCATCTCCCCTGCTGCCCAGGAATCCCTCACCCTGCCTGCCCCTGACCACCTAGGAACCTGGGGAAGGGCCGTGTGCTGTTCTGTGCACACAGGGGATGTCTGTGACACCCGAGCAGCGATGCGTCCAGAGTGGGAGTGCCCTCTCTGAGCAGCGCCAGCCCCCTCATCCATGCGCAGGGCATTTAAAGGGATCCAGGTCGGCAAAGCAAGTGCAGACTCTAGTCCGAGAAGAGAGGTAATTTCCTCCTGAGATATTTGCAAATTAAGACAGCCCTGATTTTTCTCTTGCATTCTCAGAGTGTCCTCTGTTACATCAGACTTAATTCACCCTCATTTATACTCACTGCCATCAGAATGGTTTTGTGCTCTTTAATGGAATACCACTCAGCGATCAAAAAGATAAACTCATGCCATTTGCAGCAACGTGAATGGAGCTGGAGGGGATTGTGCTCAGTGAAATAAGTCAGAATGAAACATACAAAAAATCGGATGGTCTCACTTATAAGTGGAATATAGGGAACCCAAACACAGGGTCAGGAAAAAGGCAAAACTTGTAGGTTGACCACAGATCTGAGGCAAACAGCAGGGGAGGGGAAGAGTCCAAACAGTGGAGGGAAGAGCACAAGGGACTATGTGATGGATCATGGGTGCTATGGAGCTGGCAGAATTATAAGGACTACACTTGAGGGGAGAAATCAAATACTGTACAAAAATTAACACTGATGTAAGAAAATTAATAATAATAAAAAAAAGAATGGTTTTGTGTCCTCAAGAAAGGCACACTCTCAATGGAGGCCATTCTACATTCAACTTCCTAAGAGGTGTTTGGGAAAGGTCAAGAAAAGTCCAGGCTTAAAAAGACTCCAACAATATCAGAATAAAGAGAAAAACGATGGATTGGAGGGCAGCAAATCTTGTCAAATGAAGACAAAGCTGGCCAAGGAAAAGTCAAAAAGCAAGAGGAAAGGTCAGGAGTCAAAATTATCTTAGAAACAGCCCCTGCATGGAAGTTCAGGGGCAATCTGAAACAGCCAATTTTTCAAGAACAAAGAATAAAGGTAAGCTTGGAGTCGCATTAGCTCAAGTTCGAGTCAGATCCAAGATCCACAGGTTAGCGTGGCTGATGAGGCAGAAGGAGGGGGCAGCACCTTTGTACACCCCAGTGCAGGGCAAGAACATCAGTCCTCGGGCAACTACAAATACAGGTGAGATGCGGAGCCAGAGGGAGGAGAGGCGGTGCGACAGGGCTAAGCCCTTCGCGGCACCCTGGGCCCAGAAGAGAGCTGGGACAGAGCTGACCTGGAAACTGGCATTAACATGGGGCGACTGAAACCAGGGAATTTGAGAAAACCAAACGTGGAAACCCAGCAGGCCAACACTGTGCGCAAATATTTTCGCTTCTCTAATCTGTGCTGCAGAACACAGAGGGCAGTCGGGCGACAGGGAGGAAGCCGTCTCCCAGGCCCAGGAAAGAAACCACCCAGGGGCCTTTTCTGGAATCACTGAGGACAGACCATGCCTGTCCCAGAAGCGGGAGTGATGAGAAAGGCAACCGACCCTCTCTCTTTCCTCAACAATTGGATCATTTTGTCTGAAGAGGAGGTATAGGCGTTGACGAATGGAACAGGCCATTGAAGGGCTGTCCCCTTGAAGTGGAAAAATGTCAGGTTGACCTGTTCATTATCTGAAGTTATGTCGGGGCAAAGTCCCCATGTAGACTGAAAAGTTTCAGGGAATAACTGACAACCGCTCCCAAGGCCACATGCCCGACTCACGCGCCCCGGACCACTGCTTAGGATCTCCCGCTTCTGCACTCCCTGCCTGCTTCAAGGCAATGAAACTCCGTTACCTAATTGCTCGGGGCTCAGACTTCGCAGAAACATCTCCTCTGGGCCTGCTGGTGCACACAAAGACGTTCCCTCCTCCTCTCTGAGTGACGCCTGCTTCCCTGACGGAATTCTGCTGTAACGCCACAGATGTTTAAGAGTCAGGCTCAGCAACCAGAACAGCAGGTGATCCGGAAGTGGGGACTAGGGGGATCAGTGACATTTACTGGGGCAACAGCTCTGCTTCCTGGTGGGTCATTCAAATAAATGCTCTCTGGGGTCTGCTAGATAAAAGAGATAGCGAGGCCCTGATGCTCCTAACAGAAATGCCCTAAAGTTTCTGAACGGCATGGGGAATACTCGCGAGGTCAGCATGGGGTCTGGGCCAACATTCCAGGCAGTGGGACAGGGGTTTCACGCGCAGGGGCTAGGAGGTTGCTCTGGAAGACCAGGCCGTGGAAAGAGCAGGGCTGACTCACAGGTTTGATATGTGTGCACTCTGGTCTTGCTGCCGTGTGGGGGTGTCCTGGGCCTCGGCTACCAAAGGCCTGTATAAAGCTTGAATAAAACCACTGCCGCACATACAATACAATTTCTGTTTTTCTTCTAATTATGTTAATAGAAGTGCTGGTTCTCTTTCAGATGAGCTCAGCTTCATTCAGTGAAAACACAGGCACCAGGCCTTGCTCTGTTCCTGCCACGTTTATTGAGCGCGGACTTCGTGCCAGACTATTTTGTGTGTTGTGTGTGGGAGGTGGAGGGAGTCACAAGGGCGTCCACAGTTCAGCAAAATCCCTGCAGTCCTGGGTTTTACATGGGAGTGAGCAAAAGGTAGTCGAGACAAGTCAGAGGGTCACGGGAAGCGCCGGAGAAGAAAACCAAAGCGAGAGAGGGAGACAGGGTGTGCCAGGCGTGGGCACGGGGAGAACAGCTGTTCTGGTACACACAGTCAGGGCACCTCAGAGGAGGTGATGGTCCACAGAGGCCATGGGAGGTGAGCCAGCGGCCTGCTGGGGGAGGAGAGAGCTCTGAAAAGGAGAAGCGACATGGTGGGGCCTGGAGGAGTTAGAGCAGAGCAAGGAAGACCAGAGGAGGTAAGGGCAAGAAGGCAGAGGGCCAGGTGGTCCTCCTGGGGAGCCTCATCAGCGAGGACCCCAGGCTCACCAGGGTCAAGCCAGAAACCAAGGCAGGGTCAGCACAGAGCAGCAGCAAGGTCAGCCTCGAGGAGCAGAGAAACCCCTTAACATGAATCGGGTCTGGCCACTTCATACTCAACATCAAAGTGTTCCCAGATTACAGACAAGCCACTGCAACGGCAACCCCAGCATGGTCTCCAAATGTACCTTCTAGTTTATGGGAGACTTCGGGGGGAGTTACATTTCCCCCACTGTATTGGGAGATGTTTCCCTGCTGTTCTATCACCGTCATGCAGCGCTGACTCAGATTAATTGGGGAGAAGAACTTTCAAAACTAGAAGACTGAACTATTCTATCTGACTTAAATAAATCTCAGTATCTTTCAGCAATGGAAGTGAAGGAATCAGGTTTACCGAGGTTTCCAAACAAAAGATGTTTTTTTTTTTTAAAAAGATTTATTTATTTATGCTCACAAGAGCTGAGGTGTAGGCCAGAACTGTGGGGGTGGGCGGCGGTAAGAGGATTCACCATAGACAGAGTGGGGAGCAGAACAGGTGGATCTCCTGAAATACACTGCTGAGGGGAGCAGTGGGCGAGGCAGGAGAGGTCTGCTGTGCCATGTGGGAAGCGCCCTGGTGGGGGATCGAACTCCTGTTGCAGTGGTTGCCAATCGCTTCATAATGCTGAGATTTAACCTCTGCACCACCAGGGAGGCCCAACAAAAGGTGTTTTAATGAACAGATTTCATGGGCTGGTAATCAGTCTGTGCCCCGGCCTAAGCCAGAGGCTTCTGCTGGCAGTGCGACTTCTAGGCTTGGCTTCAATCAGATACTTCCAAACTATTTCAAAAGCACTTTATTCTCTTTGCTAAAAACAAACCTGAAATCTTACATTTCTCATTTTCTTACATTTTTGGGGGGGAAGGAAGGGGGAGACAAATTAAGATCTAAAGTTATGAATAGGCATAAATAAAAGTGAGGTTAGCACAGTTCCTGTCTGGGGGGGGGTTGATATTCTGGGGGGTTGGGTGGTATTTCTCTTCTTCTATGGTCAGGCTGGACGCCTGAAATGCAAGCTTTAAAAAGACAGGCACTGAAGGGCAGCGAACTGTGCAAATCTTTTAATGTGAATTGAATGGGCATTAAAACTAACAGAAGGAAGCATTTACGAGTAAGAAGGTCTGTTACCATATTTCTTCACAGTAAGTTTTGCCTTGTTTTACTACGAAATCTATGGGACTTCACATTACAAGTTGCACTGTTGGACTAAGTATCTCCTCATACTTTAAACTACATGAAAAATGGGGTGTCGACATACAAGTTTACGGAGAGTGTATAAAAGTATTCCAGAAAGAGTTTCGAGATCCAAGAGCGACTAAGAATCACTGTTCTAAACGATTCACAAAGAAGATAAAATTATTTCACTGGATAATCACTTCTCTCTTATCTCCATCTGATTCTCAGGACTCATTCTCAGTTTACTTGACCGCGGATTCACACAGTCTTCAACACTTCCCTTTAAATTAAAACTGTGTTTCATTACAGAAAGATCCTTTTCAAATGATTTAGAAAGAAAACAGTTCTAGTCTGTGACTTTATCTTATTCATGGTTGACGTTAAAGTTAGTTTTTTCTTTTTCTACTTTTTTGCCTAAAGGCAGTATTTTAAAAACAGGATATTCTATACAGGATCTTTTCTCACTTGTCCTTCATGGGGGGGTGGGGTGAGGAGGGAAACTGACTAATAACTTCTATGTAAGAAAATTTCATCGGTCCAGATCTCCATCAAGTAGGTCTGGTTATCTGTACTATACTTGTCACTCTTACCCTCATTCAGGGTTTCTAAGCACCACAGCCATGCTGCGTATTGGTGGAGGTAGTCCTATGTATTGAGGACGTTCAGTGACCCCCGAAGCCTTACTCAGAGATGCCTGACAAGCACCTCCAGCCATGACAACCAGAACACGTTGCAAATGTCCCCAAGAGCAGGAGAGGGAAGGGACGAGATCAGGTTGAAAACCTACTTTAAAGCAAAGATAGTCTGGATTTCAGGCGGGGTGGGGGAGGAGAAGGGCCTTATCTCATTTATCTTGTCCACATTATGAACGTATCCTTAGAAAGTGACCAGGAGATGTAACTGAACTTTGAAGGGCAGATCTAGATGAGGAATATCAAAAGAAAAGGTCACCGAAATAATCTACACACGAACGTGACATTTGAAAACTGAATCGAATTAGAGTTCTTCTCTGGGACAGCTCCTAACCAACAAGCTGAAGTCTGTATTTGGTTCTACCAGCTTTTAAAAGAGATGTGGTCTGCGGCAAGACAACAGGCAGAGGAAAACCTGACCTTCGTGTTGTCTAGCAGCAACAAAACCAAGCCTGGTGTAAGACTTCTAGTCCAGCTCCTTTTCTTACAGGGTGAGAGCAAAAACTGGTGTCAACTTACCTAAAATCAACACCTTGGGCCATCATAACTAAAAGTGAAAAGGCCACGTTGCTTTTTTTATACATCCATTTTTCACAATTACTCTTTCCTTTTACTCATTTAAATGATTTTAGCTATCTTATATATCGATTTATTTTCAAGCCCCTACCTAATACAAGCTAAGAAAGTTGGTACTGTTACTGTCTAGGTGATAGCTGTTGGGACACGAACTTCGTTGACACTTTGCAGCGGGAACTGATGAGGGGCACAGCAGTAGTGGAGCAGGTTTGCAAGGCGAGACTCTGCTACCTGAACAGAAGTAACTGTGCCATTTATTGAAAGCACACAGGCTAGTAAAAGCTGATCATGTGACCTTGGTATGAGGAATCAGGTCCAGAGGGTGAGTTAGGAAAGGGGGACAAAGTTTTACAAGAACAGATAAGCGGACATCGTGACCCTATGTCATGATGTTATCACAGGCCGAGCTATCCCGAGACCTCCATGGATACAGTCACATCATCAGGTCATGTTATTCAGCATATTAATTGTCACTGCTCTTTTGTTTCCTTAACCTTCATCGTTTTCTGACAAATATTTCATCATTTTCCTGATCAATAAGGGGAGAGTAAAAGATTATCTTGTGTAACAATTCGGTTCAAATAATGACTGCTTAACAGATTTTTCTCCAAGACATTATTGCCATTAAAATTAACAGTACATGTAATTAGCTATAATTACAATAGTTTATATAATGAGGATATGATTAGTCCTACAATATCTGTATTTGCCACAAGTGTTTCAGTAATCTCACATCCCTTTCCCCTCTGAAATAAAGAGTAATAGCAAACAGTAGCAACTATACTTCTAGGAAAATGCAACGTGTCTCCTGTTAACCAATCTTTCAAACAATTTTAAGATTCTTTTCTCCAGTCAAACCAGAGTGTGATTAATCAGGAGTTTGCAGGGAGGGGCAAGATCACGTAGGAGAGGGACACCAGAATGGACGGTTTGATTGAAGTCAGCCATCTGACATTGGCTAATTGTGTTACCTCTCTGGGCTCTCATTCCCTGTTTGTAAAAGGCAGACAAGAATGGTGCCACCTGTTTATTTTGGACTAAAGGACTGGATGCATGGAAAGCACTCAGACCAACGCCTGATAGTATTGTTCACAGCTTTATTATTAATTCTAGGGACAAAGTTCACCAGGCATTCATTAGACATTCCAACCTATTTTTTTTTCCTCTTACTCAGCCTATCCTCAAATCTTGACATAATAGCTTACTACAAGTTTACTTTTATTAACATTTTTTTTTATTAAGCTATGAGAAGAGGAAAGAGCAGTGATTTTTAAGTGATTAAAAGGTTGCTGAGCACCTTTTAGTTTCTGGCTACATGAATTTCTCCTGAATCAGGTGAAAACAAGGCCACAGAGGTGCCTCTGAAAGTCATTCAAGGCACAGACAGACAGACGAGAGTTGACAATGTCTGAAAATATTCTCCTTACAAGCTTTAGCTGAGAGCATTTTGCTGAGTCCAAGAAACTACTATAAACTTCCAGTACTCTCAAGGGATTCGACCACCTTTGCCAAGAAATTAAATAAAGTTAAACAGAAAAAATCAGGAGATACGTTTGGTTAAGTATCATGCACTGAAACTATCCATTAGGTCAAAAACCATAAACTGTCCTTCATTTGTAACAGAAGGGCTTTTTCTGGCCCTTGGTTTCATATATGATCTGACGACTTCCAACGCAAACCAAAGAAGAGACTTTTTCACTGATATGTGGGGGAAAAAAAAACTTATTTACAAATGGACTCAGATCCACACTTCCTAATTAAAAGTGAATTTTAAATCAACAACTTTTATACCCATATTTTATCTTTCTACTACATAAGTGATTTACTGAGAAGGATGATGAATTATACAGGGCATATCATTGGTGCCATGTTAAATGGACAAAAGTAAAAGAGAAAATGCTAGAGTTGATAATGAGGCCTTTGAAAACATCTACTTGCTGGGAAGGAGGGCTATCTCTGTGTTGTTTCTCACATTTGTTAAAAGATAATAAATTCTGCAGACAACAATCCTAAGAACTACCTTATCTTTCACACTGAAAAAATCAAGATCAAGAAGTGAGATTTAATGAAGTAAAAGGTGCCCATAAATCAAGAGTACTTTGCTTTTTACTACCAAATAGTGTTATCTTTAGCTGTTGGAGAGACTCTAGAGAAACTTGTTTATTAATAGAAATTACTTATCCTTGTGTAATTATAAACTGCTATGAATATTAGACATAATTTGCCATTAATGGGGGAGGTCATGGAGAATAAGCATGATTCTTGGAACACTGAATTTCTCACATTGAGAAAGACTTCTGACCGTCATCCATAAAGCCACTGGCTGTGTTTTCTCAACACACCAATTAACATTTACCCCACACCCATTCTATTCCTTCCCAGGTAAATGTTTCCTTCAAAGGATTCAAAATCTGGACTATGGTAGCAACAGACACCAAGATAATTCAATCATCTGATGACTGACTAGTGGAATAATCTGAGGTTACGCTTATACAATGTGACTAGACTTATTCTGTATAAATTCTGAGGGATCAAGAAAAAACCCAATTTTGTTAAAAAACAAAGAACAACAATAAAAACCACAGTAAACTGTGTCCTGTAAAAATTACAGGGATGGTATTTGACTCAAGGATTTTTTGCAGACTGGGAAGACCAAAGATTGAGGTTGAAGGATTCTTTTTACAGTATGAGACCATGCCTTCAAAGTCAAAGAAATGAGAGACAACCTGCAAAACCAGGTAAAAGCAGGGCACACATTTTTCATTGCTGGAGATGTGCACTGACCTTGGGCATATTAATTACTTTCTTACTTAAACCTCCAATCTGCAGCTTGCAGAATACAGGTTGGACTCAGGTCATTCTGAAAGCTCTTCTGGTTTTACAATTGAAGAAAGGGAAATTTTATGAATCTTTGATGCCTGCTTACACAGGAAGTCAAGTTTCGTTATAGTCTGTCATCTCCACCTGTCAGCATATGTCATTTGATGCATTATTACACAAGACAAACCATAAATGCTGTTCAAGTGAAAGCCCCATAATGAGGCTTCGACACAGGTGGGAAATACATATGCTCTCCAAAACTTGTTTCTTTCCTTGTGTTACTGTTAGGAATTTTCAACTCCATGTTTAGCTAATATCAGGAGAGGCTAATTTGAACGATAAACTCATAATTCTTCTTGAAAGGGAAAAGGAATGCCAACCTCTTTTCAATCTTGTTGCAAAACAGTTTTCCTAAACACCAATCTTTCTCTCTCAAGGGAGGGGAGCAAGAATTTATCTGGCAATGTAACTAAGGAAACAGGACTATGGATAAGTTGTGAAGCATCATAAAATTTTAGTCTCCTCAATTATTACAAGAAAACAATTAACAGTTTTACTGGATAATCTGTAAGATCTGTTTCACATTATCATAAATTGATTTCATCTATATCACACACACACACACACACACACACACACACACACACACCCTTTACATATGTTTTTGACATGTTTTCCAACGTTGAATATTTATCCATCAGAAAGAATTACTAAACTCTAAGCAATGATTAAATTGCTAAGCTTGGTTAAAAGTGCCTCACGATAATTCACCTAACTGTTTATTTGCATTAAGTATCTTCCAGAGTTTATTAACTCATCAAAATGAGATGCATTATCTAATTCTTTCTAATAATCCTCAGGAGGAAATTAAATGGTAGACACTTTCTGTTTTCCAGCGAGCACGTAGAATTTTGTGAGCAACTGTGGCATGGTTCAGCATTTTATGGAGCAGATCCAGCTCAGAAGCAGAACGAAGGAGGGTGTGTGTGGGGGGATCCCATAGCCTCTTCCACTGAAGCTATGTCCTCAATCTCCCATGCTACCATTTAAGAACGTCTGAGTAGGTGTGTGTTTATGTGTCTGGGGTGGTGACGGGTACACTAGCCGGAAGGAGGTAGTTGTTAGCCATCATGAGGTCATCTCAGGAAGCTTAGCTCATTGTACTAGGAGTCCTGGGCAGTGACAGCAAGGAGATAAACAGGCCTCTGCCTTCATGCCCCTCAGCCACCAGGCTTCGGGAGCCGTGTCAGGAAAGGGCAGCCTGACCTACCAATACAGTTGTTTCTCCAAGGTTCTGCAAAACTGTCAGGCTGTTTCTAAAGTCTACACAGAGTGATGCTTCGGGTATTTGGAGAACGAATAGGCTAGCCCAGGGGACAGAATCTACGAGCTTGCCAACTGCAGGGCTGTCTCAGTTATCGATTTCCTCACAATAAGGGGCCATAAGCAGGTGCCTCCTCACTGGGGACAGCACGGGAATCGCATCGGGGTCCCTGACGTGTCCCTTTTCTCTCCTGCCCCGGCTCTTTCCTGCTTCACGTAGTTGGAGGAAATGAGCGCTCCCCTGTCCTCCTAGTTTCTCCTTACTGTTCCAAGCTTTGGGGGCTTTACCACACTTTTCAATAATGCTTAGCGAAGATCAAGCCCAGAAACGATGGAAATATAGAGTTATTTTCAGATCAATTTGGTTTTGCTCCAAATATTTTATTTCGCTGCCTTAAGGGAATTTTCCCCCTACTTAGTAGATGTGCTGACACGGGGAGCAAACCATTTGATTTACTGCAAAAACCCCAAAGAATATAAACTCATTTTATTAAAATGTCTGATGAAGACAATGATCAAAAATAAACAAAGTAACAGAAGCACAAGGTAACATCTTCATCATCCTAACACCCTCCTATTAATCTGCAGCTGGCTAGACTCTGTGTAGTCTGGCTCCAGACAGGGCTAGCACCTCTGAAGGCACAGCAAGGACGGAGCTGCCCAGAAATGCCAGAGCTCCCAGAAGACGGACAGCGCTTGTCACGCAGACCACACATAGGAGAGTCAGCCTGGAGCCCTTTCGATCCTACCTGAGAACAGGGGGCTGAGGGTCCCCGAGTGACAAACACTGGCTTCTGAGAACAGAGCGGGAACCAGCTATGATGCCTGGTTTTGGCTCGTGACTGCCTCCATTTTTTAAAAAAGATTTATTTATGCATATAAGTAGGGTGTAGGCCAGAGATGTGAGGGGGTATGAGAGAGAGTGGGGAGCAAAACAGGTGGATTG
>PVIJ01001832.1:74846-182639 GCA_004024925.1 Scalopus aquaticus
GCGACGCGAGTTCGACGCCCAGCCGGGGAGAATCCCACATGGTGGGGCAGACCTCTCCTGCCTCGCCCGCTGCTCCCCTCAGCAGTGTACTTCTGATCTGCCTGTTCTGCTCCCCGCTCTGTCTCTGGTGAACCCTCTCGCCACCCCACGCCTCTGGCCTGTGCCCCAGCTTGTATGTAAAAAAAAAAAAAAAAAAAAAGAACATTAAAAAACAGGTGGATTGACCAAAATACACTGCTGAGGGGAGCAGCGGGGGAGGCAGGAGAGGTCTGCCGCGCCATGTGGGAAGCTCCCTGGCCAGGGATCGAACGTGTGCTGCAGTGGCTTCCAATAGCTTCATGGTACTGAGACTTAACCCCTTGCACCACCAGGGAGTCCCCGATAGCCTCCATTTTATATGCAACAGACAAGGCAGACTATGACACACTCGTGGGGCGGAAGGCCTTTCACTGGCTTCCCATTCCTTAGAAGGAACCTCAGACACTCTAGTCTGGTTGACAGAGCCCTACTAGTCATGCAGCTGTGACCTGTGTCCCCTTCTGACTCACATCAGCACCCTCTCCCTTTGCCCCATGGCTGATTCCTCTACATCCCCAAACAAGGGAAGCTCCCTCTGCCCGGAACCCCAGTTCCCTGAGCGTTTTTAGGACGTTTTCTTCTTGTCATTCAGGTTGTCAGTGTAAATGTCACCTCCACAGCATATCTTGCCTGACACCCCATCTAACGCAGTGACAAAGCCTCGCTTGTTGACAGAAGAGACAGGCTCTTCAGAGTCCCATTTTCCACTAGGTCTTGTCCTTAGTTCAACCCCTGACCTGTCTAAATTAATCTTTAAAAAAAAATACCAGTAATCCATATGCTCCCTGATATCGGATTGAGCTCCCACCCTTGTTGCCCGTGCCCTTGTTAGGCCATTTTAGCCTGGTCCCTACACACCTCCTTGGCGTCTCCTTCTAGAAGTTTTCCACCCACGACCCTCATTCTATTCCTTGCCTCACACCCCCCACCCCATACCTTTCTGGTGCTGCAAATTGAGCTCAGCTCTCCCCCACCGCAATGGTAATGAATAAAGCCTGTCGACTGCCTTTAATTAGTGTCTGATTCTGCTTCTCTGCTTCAGGAGCCACCTAACCCCCTGGTAGCGAATCACCCCATTTTAACTCTCTGCACAGAGTTCCCATGACATTACTACGAGGCTGGCTTTATTTATGACCTATTCCCTTACAGAGCCACAAGGCTCTGGGAAAGGGGGGACACTGTCTCAGGATCACCACTTGGGTATCAGGGTGCACCTAGCACCCGGCCTCTCAATGGCTACAAGCTCAATGAATCTGACGGAGACGATCAAAAATTCTATGTGCATGGCTGATCTAGGAGAGGGTGAGAATGCCCAGGTGAGAATCCTGAAAGTTACATGTACGTAAGACTTATACTAACAGGCAGGCAAGAATGCAACAAATACTGAAAGTTGTTGCCACTGGTTTCTTCTGCACACTACTAAAAAGCGAAAGAAAAATGTGGACTAAGGAATCATCACTTTTAGTTGGTTTAACACATGTCTCTGTGGGAGAAACCCTTTTTTTGCTGCAAATTCTCAGGTATTGATTCTGTGCCAAGAGAGAGCGTACGAAAAATAAAAATGCAACAAGCAAATCCTCTCAGGGGAAAAATTGTCAAAGACAGAATTTCCTTCCCTAAAGTCCTAAAACCTGACCAAGTTTAAGAAAATGAGCAAATAATAGAATGGAGAACAAGGAGGAACAGGACGCGCGCCTCACACTGCTGAGAAGAACCTGCCCCAGTGCTGTGCGCCCTGCGTGGTCTCAAGCAGCCGCGAGGAAGCCTCGTCACGGGCATGAGGCTGGTCTCTGGGCACAGCGGCGGCCTCTGCTGTCCGCACGGAGGTCCACTGTCAGGTGGCTCAGAGGGCCGAGATGGCAGCTGTCTCCAGACATACCTTCTGCCCCCTGCTGCTTCCTGCTCTGAGACAGTCACTGTTGTTGCTGCCACTTAGTCATTTCTGGTCAGCCAGTGTCACGGACTGAAGAGTCCACCCAAATTCACGTTCGTGTCCTGGCCCCAGGGTCTCAGAATGTGATTGTATTTGGAGACAGAGTCTTTACAAGGGTAATCAAGTTAAAACGAGGTCATTAGAAGGCGTCTAATCTAATCTGACTGGTGCCATTAGATGAAGAAGAAATTACAACCCAGACAGCGTACAGGGGTAGGCCCTTAAAGACACAGGGAAAAGACAGGCATCTGCAAGGCAGGGCAGAGTCTTCAGAAGAAGCCATCCTAGGGGCCTCCCCGGTGGCGCAGCGGTTGAGCGC
Organism: Scalopus aquaticus; assembly: GCA_004024925.1. Taxonomy (NCBI): domain Eukaryota; kingdom Metazoa; phylum Chordata; class Mammalia; order Eulipotyphla; family Talpidae; genus Scalopus; species Scalopus aquaticus. The sequence goes on from PVIJ01001832.1 coordinate 77,177, forward strand.
TGCGCTGTGGAGCTGTCGGCAGCGGCGACGCAGGTTCGACGCCCAGCCAGGGAGGATCCCACATGGCGCGGCAGACCTCTCCTGCCTCGCCCGCTGCTCCCCTCAGCAGTGTATTTCTGATCTGCCTGTTCTGCTCCCCGCTCTGGCTCTGGTGAACCCTCTCGCCGCCCCACGCCTCTGACCTGTACCCCAGCTTGTATGCATAAATTAAAAAAAAAAAATCTTTAAAAAAAAAAAAGAAGAAACCATCCTAAGCGTGCCCTGGCTTCAGACGTGGGAAACAAAATCCACCTGGGCTGTGGGACTTGGCTCCGGATGTCCTAGGCAAAGGGACACAGCACCAAGAGATGCCACGGACTTTGCTCAGAGCACAGCACTTGCAAAGACATACTTGTTCTTCCATTTGAGTTTTGGTCTCTCTCCTAACCAGAAGGTTGCTTCCTAGACAGTTGTTAGTTCATTAAAACTTCAGATGTACTTAATCGTGTCTATTCATTTACTTCAGGACTTAGGATGGACCGACAAATGAAGAATACAGAAAACTCCAAGGCAGGAATAGAAATTGAAGGTACTATACATCAAAAGAAAAGAATTATAAATTTGCTTTGTGAATGATTTGTAAGTTCTACAGATATCACTCCTCTTCACACTACTTCTACATCAGAACTATTTTGGCTGACAATGAAAGTAACAGCTGGGACAGCAACACTTCCCCAAAATAATAGAAGAACTGGATTCTGTGACCATACTATCAATTTTTGAGGATGCGCCTGTGTGCACACACACACTTTGTTCTATTTTTCTTGTATTCACCAATTTTTTTTATTTTTTAAATGATCATGCTACTTTATAAATCAAAAGATAAAATCTTCTAATCTCACTAGTTCCTACCTTGTTCTATTTTTCTTGTATTCACCAATTTTTTTTATTTTTTAAATTATCATGCCACTTTATAAATCATAAGATAAAATCTTCTAAAGTAATCTCACTAGTTCCTACCATAGAATCAATAGGATAATGATTTTGCAGAACAGGCAAAAAAAACAATTAGGCTACTAAAATGACGACCTAACTTTCCATTTCTCCATGCTTCCACAGCAGCAAACAATCCTTAGAGACACACAGAAGCACTATTCAACCAATACTACTATACATAAAAATAAAAAGATAAATCTTCTCTGTGAACGATTTGCAAATTCTAAGAGTTTATCACTCCCCCTTATACCACTTCCACCAGAAGGTTGTTAAGTTTTAGTACACAGAGAACTGTCACCTTTTGGAAAAGCAACCTTTCAAGGTAATTTTTATATTTGTTTCATTTTTATCTTCACAATTGTCCTACCAATTAGGTAAAGGACTGCCATTTCCACTTTGCACAGGAGAAATGGGGGGGGGGGGCACCAAATTAGTTAATGCAGCAGATCCAACATATGTATTTAAAATAAAGGTAGTAAGAGATAACCAAGAATAATTTACGCTTCAAGTTATACTCACTCTTTTCACTGGTTGGTTTGTATTCAACTTGCTATTATTTTGTGTTCTGTGTATATGCATACACATACACATACAAGCACACACACTTTGGGTATGAATAAGAAACATCCATTATTGATTCAATTAACATAATCATCTCTAATTCTTTTAAAAACAAACACCTCTAGTTTCTACAAACTTAACAATTTATAGAGGTTTTTTTTTTTTTTACTTCCCACGCCTGCTTCAAAGATTGTATTAGAAAGAAACTAAAGAATTAAATGCAACCATAGGAAACTATGTGTTTATAGTTGAAAATATTTTAGATTATTAACATTTCTATTGTGGTAAAATACACATAAAACCTTTAGCTAACATTAAAATACAGTGAAAACATTTCCTTACCAATATTGGGGTGCTTCAAAAGACGGCAGATCCTAGCTTCCCTTTCCAGTTTCTGATGATCTGTTTTTTAAAAAAACAAAAACAGAAAAGTGACAATTTTTAACAAAAAAATGAAAAAGACAATCACAGTATGCCAAAGTGACCTAAATCCTTTACAATTACTTATCACTTGACTCTTTTTTTTTTTCAAGAAGCTGATTTTCAAATTAGGTGAATACAGCACAGTTTCATAAGTTAATTTTATTTATTTTTCATTGACTGGAAACTTGATAGTGGAGAGTGAATTCAGACAGGCAGAGGAAGATGATGAAAATGGCCACAAACAATAATATTCTTTTTATCTTTACCTTCAGGGTGTACCGTTACAACAACTCAAATAGCCCAGTAGAGTTACAGACATTTCAGCAGAGAACACGGAAATGGAAATTTACCCCAGGGGAGCCCCTGACTGCACTTTTCTCTAGTGCAGAATCCCAGTGAAGGCCAGGCAGGGCGTGCAACTGGCATTTCTCTTTAGCCTCCCAGACTCTGCATTATTTCCCCAGTTCTCCTTTGTCTTTTATAACCTGGCATTCCGGAGGATGCCATCTTATCTAGTTTTTACAGAGCATGTTTCTTATTTTGGTTTGGCCATTGCTAGCTCATGATTTTGCTTAGGCTTCGCCATCCCAACCAGAACATCATCTTCCTCGGGCTCACATCTGCGGGAACACACTGTCTCAAAAGTGAACCCTTGGATCACCAGGTCGAGGTGTTGTTGAATTTCTCTGCTAAAGGATTCTTTTTGCTTTTTCCTCGATTCTACTAAGTATGTGGGAAGACTTTTTTTTTTTTTAAAGATTTATTTTTTTATTTATACATACGAGCTGGGGTACAGGCCAGAGGCGTGGGGTGGCGAGAGGGTTCACCAGAGACAGAGTGGGGAGCAGAACAGGCAGATCTGAAATACACTGCTGAGGGGAGCAGCGGGCGAGGCAGGAGAGGTCTGCCCTGCCATGTGGGATTCTCCCTGGCTAGGTGTCGAACTCGCGTCTCCGCTGCCGACAGCTCCACAGCGCAGCACCCAACTGCTGCGCCACTGGGGAGGACCCTGGGAAGACTTTCAAATTCATGAAACCATCCTGTTCTTCCTCAAAATTTTCCATTTACTGAAAATTCCCTGCCTGAACCAATCTTTACTATGTTAGTAGCAAAATGCTGATTTTGCTATCCATCATAGTAACATGTTTTTGATAGAAAATACTAAATTTTTCGAAATAGGAAAACTAATGCGCAGAGTGGCATTCTTTCACATTTTTGCTAATCTTTAGGATGTTCCACTTAAGAAAAAACAGCTAAATTCTCATTTGCTTTTATATTGAAATAATTTTCTTTATATTCCATTGACTGGAAACTTGATAGAGTGAAGTAGAGAAATAAATTCAGATTTGGGCTGAGAAAAATGATGAAAATAGCAAAAAAAAAAAAAAAAAAAAAAAAAAAAAAAAAAAAAAAAAAAAAAAAAAAAAAAAAAAAAAAAAAAAAAAACAAAACACACACAAAAAAAAAAAAAACCCAAAAAAAAACCCCAGTAACATTGCATTGTTGGTTTGGTTGAAGTGAATGAAAAAAAACCAATCTCAGATGGATATGTAGTTGGAAAAGGAGGAAATATTATAACCTTGCTCAGATGATATCACATGTTATTTTTTAAAACAAGTATGTTAATTTTGAACATTCAAATTTTTCTTAAACCTAATATAGTACAATTGGCCTGTTTGAAAAATGACATTCTATAGACTGTTTCTTCCAACTGAACCAGCTGTCCTCACTGGGTGCTGGATGGCCACAAACTTCAGGAAGATCTTGTTCTTGGCTCCCGTTTGAAACCAACAGCTACAGCAAATCACTGGCCTTGATTCAGGGCCTCTGGATTATACTTTTTTTTTAAGATTTATTTATTTATGCATACAAGCTGAGGTACAGGCCAGAGGCGTGGGGTGGCGAGAGGGTTCACCAGAGACAGAGCGGAGAGCGGAATAGGCAGATCGACAGGAATACACTGCTGAGGCGAGCAGCAGCAGCAACAGAAGAGGTCTGACTGCACCATGTGGGAATCTCACCGGCTGGGCATCTAACTTGCGTTGCTGCTGCCCACAGCTCCACAGCGCAGTGCTTAACTGCTGCGCCACCAGGGAGGCCCCTGTTACTTTTTAATGGCAAAGTATGTCTCTATATTTTGCGTCCTAAGTACAAATACACACACACACACACACACACACCGAGCAGACAGTGTCTTAATTTTGTTTGGAAAATAGTTTTAACCACTTAGTTCAACCAAAGAGGGTTTAGGGGACTCCTGGGTCCACGGGCATACATGTGCGAAACAATGGTATACTATAAAGAAATGTTTCATGTAATACTGATGGGTCTTTTTCCCCCCAGTTTTGGATAATATTTACAACTTCTATAGTACTATTAGTAGCTCAAAGAAAAAAATGTTTTATAGAGTCAGAACCTCACTGGATAGGATCTAAATGTGTCTCTATTATATCTGAATCGCCAAACAGAAAGACAGTCTTTGGTCCTGCCACCATCTATTTGAACAAATAGTTCAAATAAATATAACTTCTTCAAATCCCTTTATCTCTTTAACAGCTTCTCATTCTTGAGACAAGGTATTTCTAGGATATTCATATTTAGGAATATACTGGTAGGGCCTCCCTTGTGTTGTAGCGGTTAAGCGCTGCGCTGCGGAGCTGTCGGCAGCGCTGACGCGAGTTCGACATCTGACCAGGGAGATTCCCACATGGCTGGCAGACCTCTCTTGCCTCACCCACTGCTCCCCTCAGCAGTGTATTTCCGTCGATCTGCCTGTTCTGCTCTCCACTCTGTCTCTGGTGAACACTCTCACCGCCCCATGCCTCTGGCCTGTATACCCCAGTTTGTATAAATAAATCAATCAATCTAAAAAAAAAAAGGAATATACCGATAAACCAAAAAAGGTCAGATCAGATTTCAGAAATGCATCTAACATTATCTTAAATACTATAAATTCTCACATGTAAAATATACGAGAAGCATGCTTATAATAGGACTTGCAATTTCATTATGGAGATGGTGATTGTAAATCACAGGTATTCTGATTCAGACAATTATGTTAAAATAAAGAAGAATGAAGATTGAAGTAGCAATATTGACAATAAGTGGGAGAGTTCTAACTATAGTTGTAACTATGTATAATCTCTTCTTTTGAGCTCAACTGTTTCCCTATAAAACTTATATGTTGAGGGCCTCCCCGGTGGCGCAGCGGTTAAGCGCTGCACGGTGGAGCTGTCGGCAGCTGCGACGCGAGTTCGACGCCCGGCTGGGGAGAATCCCACATGGTGCGGCAGACCTCTCCTGCCTCGCCCGCTGCTCCCCTCAGCAGTGTATTTCTGATCTGCCTGTTCTGCTACCCGCTCTGTCTCTGGTGAACCCTCTCGCCGCCCCACAGCTCTGGCTTGTACCCCAGCTTGTATGTATAAATTAAAAAAAATAAATAAATAAACTTATATGTTGAAGTGCGAATTTCCATTACTTCAGAATAGAATGTATTTAGCGATGGGGGTCTTCAAAGTGTAGTTAAGCTAAAACAGTCTTTCAGGCCACTGACATGCAAGAAATCATACAGAGAAGATGGCTATTTACAAGTCAAGTTGATCTCAGGAAAAAAACAGCCCTGTCAACACCTCTCAGGCTTTCAGTCTACAGAATCTGAAAAATAAACTTTTCTGTTGGCTAAGCCCCATCTGTGCTACTTTGTTATAGCAGCTCTGACTAACTCATACACCTCTGCATTAGATTTCTCTCCCATAAGGCAAACTGCCACACACTTAGAATCTCACAACATATACTTAAGTATAGTTTGGGTGGGTCAGGAACTGAGGCCTAGTTGCACTGAGCATTTACTGTAGTGTCCCTCACTGGGCTGCCATCAAGCTAGCAGTCAGGGCTGGGATCTCATCTAAAGACCTGACTGGGGGACTTGCTACAAAGTTCACATGGCTGGTGGCAGTATTCAGCTCCTCAAGAACTGCAGAGCTGAGGGGCTTAGCTCCAACTGGCTGCTTGCTGGGGATGCTGTGAATTGTGTCCTGCGCCTCTAGGGAACGTCATCAAAGCCTCCAAGGGAAAGAGCCTGATAGCAAAATGATGTCCTTACCTAGGTTCAACATACCACGAACGGCCATCATACTAGTCATGTGCGACTGGTTAGAAGTGAGTTTCTAGAAAGGCCCACCTTTAAGAGGAGGGGATTCTACGAGGGTAGGAAGACAGGGAGGCAGGGGTTACTGGACCATCTTGGATTTTGCTGCCACAAACGATGTTTTCAACAGTGCTCTCTGAGAAGCTCGCTAACTTTTTCTTCTGTGTGATCATGTAACTTAGTGATCTTCCATGAATCACCCAGCACTCTGAACACGCCCATCGGAACATGTTTTGACATCTCAAATATGACGACAGAACTGAAGTTTTCATGAAAATCAGAATTCAGCAATGATGAACATGCCTGTCACCTAATGTGCTTCCCATTCAAAATCAAGTTCACAACTTTCCTTTATAGACAGTAGGCAGGTGAGGAGGAGTGATTAGGTGTCTATTATTGCTAAAAGCACATTTCTTTATTTATCCTGCTGAAGATAGGAGTTAGTATAATATTAAAATTTCCTTTACTTTTAATTCAGTTAGACAAAACAAAAAAAAAAAGATACACCCTACCTCATGGTTCCCAGTTCTCGTAACTACCCTGATAAAAGGCAAAGACGAATAATAAAAGACAAGACATTTATAACACTGTTTATGACCATCTGAAGATTTTCTTTTACTGTCCACATGCCCTGCAGCTAGTATGGAATCAGTCATTGATCATTTAATATTTACTGAAGTACCGGGATTATGATCATTTGACTTTATTCTTCCTTTGAAACTCAAGTCCATGCTGTTATGTGAATATAAATAGAATCCCTCAGGCTGTTAGCTTGTCAGGCCTGATAAGGTATGAGCTGTTAGCAGTGCAGGGTCAGAGACCCACATATAAACAACATCCAAAGGAAAATCTAGGATCGTTCAGAATCGACCAGCAGAGAAGAATCTTACCTAGCATAGAGACCTCTGGATTTTCAAACGCTTTTGAGAAATCTGAGAAAATGTAGCTATTTCTTCCCAGCTTTACCATCCTTTTTTAACTTAATAAGGTATTTGTTTCAAAGGAAGTGGCAAATGTGAACTGGACCTAATGAAGTAAATCCTTCACTCCTGTCACAAATGAAATGTTTGGCAGTTTCGTGACCAGAATAACACCGATTACAAATGGAAACTGACGTGCTGAGCAGAACCCACCTTCATAGAGGACAGGAGTATCACAACAGCTACAGAAAGTGACAACTTACCCACCTGGAGACTTGCTTTTATCAGTAAGCACATTTCAAAAATAACTATCCCCCAACACCAAAGCTTTAAACAGTTGACCTCTCACTGCAGGGTCATTATTAGTGTTAATTATTACAGTGACCTAATACAGAGAATTCCTTGGCTACTGAGGTTTCTGCCCTAAGTCCCAGCCTGACCCTGGCTTCCCTTTGTGGAATCACCTGGTTGAGGTAAGCAATCCTTAGAGCATGGAAAGATACGTGGCCTTTTGTTGTGATGGGTCACCTGCTACCCCTTACCCAAACACACACACACACACACACACACACACACACACACACACACACACACACACACACACACACCCAGGTAAACATACAACAAATGTGGACATGGATTCCTACACCCACAAGGGCTGCCTCTTCTAGTTCCCCCTCCTCTCTGCATACAGATTCCCACCCCTAAAATAACCACCTGCAGCATTACTGGAGCAGCGGGCTCCTCAGGCCCAGGAAAGTGCCACCTTTACCCTCCACTCCATCAGTAAGTTGTTCTGTGGCCTTTCGGCTTGACAGCTTACACGATGCCTTCCTGCCTGTCTCCTTGGTGCTTCCTTGGCCCTAAGCTCCAGTTTGGCATCAGTGCTTCAGATGAGATCTATTTTTGAAGGCAGGTTAATCCTGCTCCTCTGCTCCAACTCGATTCTCAACTTTTTTCACATTTATTCAGTTTCTAAGAAACCACAGTGGCAAGTGAGAGACACTCCCACTCTCCCTCTGGAACCAACCTCGCTAGCTGACTTCTCAAGAGGGGAGAGTCAACAAAATGGTCTAAAATATATTTTCTGTTTCGTGGCATCTGTTTCTTATACCTTCTATTTCTTTATGAGTTTGTCTGTTCATCCTGGATCTCCTGAACATAAAAATTTCCAGAGCACATAACAAACAGGCATTCAATAAATGAATGGATACATGAATGAATGAATGAATGATAACTGCCCTTCCTTTCTATCACAACCACCGTAAACTACTAAGAACCGAGAAAAACCAGAGTATAACTTGACAGGGACACACTCTCAGTCTCTGAATGGGAGGCCCCATCTGCATCAACACAGGGAGTCGAGATACGAAGTTGTCCAGTCAGGGGCCTCGTTTCCCAAGGGTTGGGCTTAAGCACTGGATACATCTCTTCTTGTTAGAGGAGTTACTTGTAGCTGAACTACTTTAACTAAATGAGGCATTCCTCTGGTTAGGCTAGAGATTCTGTCCCTTTAAGTGGGTCACCTCTTAAATCACAGTGTAAGACACAAGGACATGCTAGAAGTCACTTGATTAGAGAGTCTGAACAAGATGGATAGGGGTTCAAAGCCATCACTCCTTTAACAAGGGGTTTTAAAACTCAAAATTAACTGTTACACTTTGATTTTTATCCTTTCGAACTGTGCTTATTCCATGCCATAAATTTGAGTTTTAAGCTCTCTGACCTAGATTCTTTCTGACATCAGGTACTGGTCACTCCGGTTGCATCAGCTGCCCACCATATCCTGAGCAAGTCAGGAAGATTGTAAAACTCCATAAGGGGGACGTTCCTCCTTCCCAAGTAAAGCAGATTTGATACACGTGCTTAAGTAAGAGTTTATGTATCTTAATTCAGAAGTGAAATATTTTGAAGAATTTTTCTGTGTGGGAAGTTTAATCAAACATTCAATTCTGAAGTATGGTACTGATCCCAATTCTGAAGTATTGTACTTACTTCTGTATGCACCAGGAACCATGGTTTGTGGTTTCCTTTCTGGGGAAAACGTTCCTCCCTGATTTTCTTTAACATCCACCTCATAGAAGATGAACCAGGTATCTGCTTCATTTAACCTTCCTTCTGCAGTTTTATCTCTGGAGGAAGAAGGAACTGGCCATGTCCTAATTGCCCAAGGCACCTAAAGGCACATCGTCAAGCTGGCTGATTGTGCACCACGCAGAGGGCGTGGGTGGGAGATGTCGGGCTGCAGAACAGTTCACTCAGAAGAGCCGCGATGTGGTTCCACCACTTACTACTAGCTGGGTGTCCAAATTTCACCTATTAACTTGTTAAGCTCTAGGCATAAAACCCCTAGCACCAATACTACACCTAGAACAAAGCAGGTACCAATGAATTACAGCATTCTCATCATTATTACTAAAATTTGTTCTGACTTTAAAAGAACTAAGTTTCTGAAATATACATTGAGCATATTAATGCCATCAAGTCTTATTCATCAGACAAACATGAACTTCAGTATACTACCAAAGGCACTCTTTTTCATAAAATCATTTGATTATGGCATTCAGGTCACTGGTAACAGAGTGTGGAAGAACCACTGAAATCTACTGTCAGAAAAGGTAAGATTGGTGGAGTGAAATATGGACAAAAACTCAATTATTTTATTTTCCAGTATAATCTAACTACCTCAAAAATAAACAAGGATACAGGAAAAACTTATTTGTCCGATTTATAAAATGTTTAAACAAATGGAATTGACCAGTTTTATATATAAATTGATAGTGTTTTCATGCAGCTCACACAACTCAAATCCTGTTCTGATAATTTATCATAATTATTTCAAATGGAGCTACAGGAAAGTGTTTAGTATTATCTAAAAGTATAAAGCGATAACTGAAATTTGATGCCACCATTTTTACGCTGCACTATGGGAAAAATATTTTCCCTTTTCCATCATAATAATGGCATTCATTCAGAGACAACAGTGTATCTGCTATGAAAATAATGTTTTACATAAAGGTATGCAAATGTAAAACAAAATTTCTTATAAGGCTACTACTAAGCAGCAACTTAAATAAAGATGTAACGTGTTACAGACCTTTTAAAATTGCAAATAATGAGTAATAATTTACATTTTTCATATAAATGTCTGTTTAATCTCAGATCAAAGAGATATCTACCTATCTATGAAAAACACAGGGAGGCCCTGGGAACACAATTCAGACCCACTAGCCAGCTGGTCTCTTAGCAAGCCTTGCGCTAGCTCGCAGGGATGGGCCAAGGGAATTTGAATGAGGAGCATCATCCTTTGCGGGGAGAGCCAGAGCGTCACTGCGAAGCACACAGGCCCAGGGCACACACTGCTGAAAAGGACACCGATGCTGGGGTATAGATTTTCTCTCGAAGATAAAGGAGGAGCCCTGCTTATGTCCTTGCGGCAACAGCTGACGTCAGCCAGCTCTACTCTAGGCTGCAGCATCTGAGGGAGCTTCGGCCGGGGAGGGCGCTTTAATGCGTGTTCCTGTGCTCCTAACCTGGCAATGCCAAAGACTGCGCATTCTAGAGCAAGGAACTTGTATTGAGAGGCTCACCAAAGTGTCAGGAGGAGCAAACCAGCAAGCCTAAGAACAAGAGGGTGGACCAAAACTGGCAGAGCACCTGGACAAGTCCTTGCGGAAGGTCAGACAAGGCTGATCCAGAAGGAGAGAAATTTACAAGACTGCAACTAGGACATGGGCGTCAAACTGAGAGTCCACTGGGAACAGGTGATTGTCAAAGGGGCCACTTCGGGCCTCCCTGGTGGCGCAACAGTTAAGTGCTGCGCTGTGGGGCTGTCGGCAGCGACGACGCGAGTTCCACACCCGGTTGGGGAGATTCCCACATGGTGCAGCAGACCTCTCCAGCCTCGTCCGCTGCTCCCCTCAGCAGTGTGTTTCTGTCGATCTGCCTGTTCTGCTCCCCAGTCTGTCTCTGGTGAAGCTTCTTACTGCACCATACCTCTGGCCTGTACCCCAGCTTGTATGCATAAATAAATAAATCTTAAAAAAAAATGGTGCCACTTCACACTGTGACATCGACTGATTATTAAGATAAAAAGCCAACCCTAACATAAACATTAGAAAAATAACATTAGAAGAATGCCACTGGCATATATTAAGAATTAAAGCTATTTTATCTTTAAGAGTATACCAGGGCCTCCCCGGTGGCGCAGCGGTTAAGCGCTGCGCTGTGGAGCTGTCGGCAGCAGCGACGCGAGTTCAACGCCCAGCCAGGGAGAATCCCACATGGCGCGGCAGACCTCTCATGCCTCACCCGCTGCTCCCCTCAGCAGTGTATTTCTGATCTGCCTGTTCTGCTCCCTGCTCTGTCTCTGGTGATCCTTCTCACTGCCCCACACCTCTGGCCTGTATCCCAGCTTGTATGTATAAATAAATAAATCTTAAAAAAAAGAGTATACCAATAATTTATCCATATGTATTTTTTTAAGTTATCCTAACTATATTCCTTTAGAGAAGCAGGAGATAAATTCTGCATAATATCTATTCTTCCACCCTCAATCTCCACAGCTCGGTCTACAGTGTGTTCTGTTCAGGTATAATTTTTCTTGTCGCAATGGTAGAAATTGCTGCATATTTCCATTTTTGTCTTGCAGCATAATAGAGCTAAGTCACTTGAGACACCTTGTATAAAATTCTTTCAAACTTACTACCTAGAGACTAAAAGGCCCCAGAATGGAAACAAGACGTACTGAAGATAAATACAATCCTGCCTTACCACACACTCCCAGCGGCCCCGACGAGCTGCAGTTACACGGTAAGTAGCACAAGAGAGTATTTACTTGAGAGATTTTGCTGTAGTCTGTTAATTTTTCTTATTGGGATAAACATTTTGCTATTCTTAAGCATGTTATTCTAATAATTATATATACACACTGCTATTCAAAACAGTGAAAAGGATGAGATATTTATACAGTTTTCCATGGGTCATTTTTCCTTTTGCAGTTTAATACTAACACATGAAAAACAGACAAAAGAGAGTAACGTTGGATAATAATTTCAAAGAATGAAGGAAAGAAATACAGGATGCATACATCTCTATGGTTCCTTTGAGCACCCAGAACATTCAGTGATTCCTTCTTCTGGGAGGAGTTACCTTCAAAGGTTAAGTGAAACCCACAAAGCTTGCTCAGAGAGCCTCTCAGACTCATAGCACAGGTATTCATAAAACCTGCACGACAAGATATTTTCGCAGCTTTCAGCTATGATCACTATTGCTTTCCACACGCCTTTCCCCTGGCCACACTTCCCCTTGTGCTGAGTAATACTGCAATGGCCAAGAATCCCTTGGGGTCTAGCAAAGGGAAGCAGAGTTAAGGTCACAATTTAGTTGGATTTAATGAAGCACATTTACCTGATGCCCACACTCTTATGTGCATAGTTATTTCACTGCTTCCGCCTCTGTGTAGGAATACTCCTAGGAATTTGCCCACCTCCCTGCCCTCCTTAGGGCGGGGCGGGGGTGGAGGGCTACCCAAGAGACTGACTTGCTATGGATTTGCAGTGCTCATCCCCCAGTGTGGGTCTGTATTCCTGGAAAGGTTACCATGACTTTTGCTATTTTTCTGCATTTTGTTGGGCTCTGCAATTTTTGTCAGCTTAAAAGTAATTGCTTATGATTACTTTCACTCTCGACATATATTCACTTTTGCATTTAATTTTGTCTATGCAATGCTATTTTCCTTTGAGAGAATCTCCCGAATTGCATTCTCTTCAGGCTCTACAAAACTTGGATGCACACTCTTTATTATACGTAGAGGAAAAAAGGAGGTAACTTTTCTGTTCAAACTCTAAGCATAAAAATCCCACACTCGTGTAATAAAATACGACATTCCTAACACTAGCTTTCTTAAGTTGAACGGAAACTCATTTACCCTGCTAAAACTGGTCGTTAAAAAGCCACACGTATCTTAGATTCCATTAGTCACAAGTGATCAAGCAGAGTGAAAAGATCGCCAAGTGAAAAATCAGTGGCTTCCACCACCATAGGCATCTCCAGAAACAAAGGCAAGAAAGGAAAAAAATCTTATAAATGTGAAAAATGACACCTCCCTTCTTTTCTCCAAGCAGATACTTCAAAACTGAGACAATATGCTTTTTATATTTAGGGAGAAAAATTCCTACTTTAGACATGGTACGGAAGTATTTATCACCATATTCCTTAAGCAGACACAAGGGCACTGATCAATGTGTTGCAAGATAAGTCACTTCTGATCTAGCTAGCATGAACTAGTAAATAAAACAGAAATTGAGTTTAATCATCATAATACCCTATGGAGCTGTACTCCCCAAGTTTAAAAATGCAAGACACTCAGACCTGACTCCGCATGTGTTAATCATATGTTCCTAGCTTACCTATTTTGTGGATGTTTTTCCCCTCTTAAACACACACACACAAGGTCTAATGAAGCCATCTCCTTGACAAGACCTACTCCAGAAACAAGACAGGGACATGACTTGGTCTCAGTTCCAGTCAAAATCCTGAAGGCTAGAAGCAAAATTGTCAGGGCCAGGATACTCAGACCATCTTTAAAACTCACTGAGAGGCCAGCTGAGGCCCTTCTACACCACAGGCCTGCTGCTCGCCCAGCTGCGAAGGTCACAGGCCCCCAGAGAGAGCAGCTCAGGACAGAGTGCCCCCAAGACTCTTCCTCCTGGCCTCCTAATTGCTGGAAAAGAGCTTACTCCCAAGTACCTGACTGAAGGAGGGGGTGTCCAAGAGGACATTGGAGAGGAGCATCCTCTGGAGTTTGAGAGAAACAAGAACTGTGACCTATTTTAAACCTGACCCAAAAGGCACAGCGAAGAGGGGTCTGTTGTGACCGGGCAGTACTTTCCCCCATGGCCAGACAAGGATGTTCGGTCCATGCACCTGGATGTGGGCCCACAGGAGGGACCGAGAGCCTTACAAGAGACGTCCGCAGCAGGTTCCCCAAAGCGGAGGAATGAATGCCAGCAGCCCAGGAGCAGGACAGGCAGGTAAAAACAGGCATCCCAGGGAGGTAGGCCCCCTGCTAGCAAAACTGTGTCAGAGGTCCCAGGGGGATGGTTCAAAAGACACAAAGTTTACTGCTTTGATTAATAATTTTATGAATAAAATTGGAACTGCTCCTTAATTCTAAAACAAAAAACAAAAGACACAAAGCACCCGGGAGAGACAGAGAAGCCACCAGATGGTGGCCGGGCCCAGCCCCAGCCAGTCTGTCCCAAGGGCCACCGACAGCAAGCCCTGAGGGAGAGGAGGTGACAGCGGGCGGGTCCCCCACCTGGGCCCCTGCAGGCTCCTGAGAGGAAAGAGTGTTAAGTGACACTGCACAGGGCTCTTTAATCTCTGATATCAAACCATTCCTGTGGCTAAGAGGAACCGCAAAGCTCCGAACAGGATTCATCGAGGACAGGAGGGAAACGCAGGCGGGTTTGAGGGAGCTGAGGCGGCAAACGATCGGGTTCCAGTATTTTAATATGATAATCACAGATTATAAATATTTCACTTAACCAATCAGTAAGCGTCCGGCATTTGGATTTCCTGAGTACTGTCCTTCCTTCACATTGCATTCCTCTGCTCTCAGAGCCCGCCCGGGGGGCCCAGTTCCCTGGAAGCAGAACCTGTTTTAAATACGTCTGTATATTTTCCAGCCAGCTCCAAATCTCCCAGGTGAGACACTTTAGGAGAGCATCATCTCAGTCCTTGTGATATTAACATTATAATGCATCCGAAAAGCGGGGCAAAAATTCCCTGGACCTACGGAGTGGCATTATGACTGCATCGTTAGACCAGATGTTATCCTTCTGTTCCGTATGTTTATCTGTTACCTAGAATGCTCTTTTTAAGTGCTGCCTCATTTCCAACATGTATTTGGCACTGGCCTGGCCAGAGGAACTGGGCCCTCTCGAAGGGCAAGAGCTTTGACAACCCAGCTGGCCCAGTGCACACCGTTCATAAAAAATGCCCAGTGACACTGGTTCTTCTAACTTCTGAAAGAGGAAGATGTTTGCAAACTTCTGAGCGCAAACTTTAAGGCCATCAGACAAAAGTCTGTCATGGCCTGACAGGTGAATGGAGCTTCCATCCACCCGCGTGAAACGAACAGACCCATTGCCCATCTGTTACGTGTCGCCTGTGGAGTGACCCCGAGGACATTTCCTGGTTTGTGCTAATCCACAAGTAGCATCAGGTTCAAAATGAGGCTCCCGGACAGCTGGAATGGCAAGCAGTGGAAGTCCTGGGGGCCTATTAGTTGTTTGAGTTAGGTTTCTTTCCCTTTTTTTGGTAGCACACTTAAATCAATGGCTACCTCTCCCCAGGGGCTAGGACACCAGAGGCACTCGGGAGAAACCCAAACCATTTGCTCCTTAAAACCTGGGACTCCAGGCATTCTGCCAAGTGACCTGGCAATATGGGGCCGCGAACAGGCCTCTGGGCAGGGCAGCCTGCGCTCGGTTCTTGCAGCGAAATCCAGCAGGCGCCCCGGAGCCCTTCCTGCCTTGTCCGTCCTTGAGGGCTCACTGTCCGCGTCCCACACTCTCTTTCCCTTCCTTCCACATGGCCAAACTCCCGACTTGCACGGCCCTGCCCTGGTTTTGCCTTCTCTTTCACCCTACTATTTTTAAAGACCTTATTGCAAAAAGAGAAAGAGAGAGGAAAAAACAAAACAAAACAATATCAGCTCCCAAGTGAACAAAATATATATGACGTATTTCAGATAAGAGAAGCAGAAACACCATTATTTACATTTTGGAGCCTGCCCTGCTGGTTTCCTTCCTTTGCATCTATGTGATATAGCCCTTTTGACTTTAAAAATCATACTTTGCACACTTTTGTACAAAGGTAAAATCCTTCAGGCAACTGCCTCGTACAGAGCCACTTGGCTGGCTGACTAAATCAAAGAATGAAAAAGCTTGCAAGACTGAATTTGGGGAGGGGGAGACATGCTTTTCAGGCCAAAAATATTCCAAGTCCTATCAGAGGCTGCGTCTCTGTGCAACTGCTATCAAGGGGATGTGACTAACAGGCTCTTCAGAACATCTGCATAAACGGTAAAGAGCCCACGGAGTCAGAAGGGAATTCATCATTAGGATCAAGGTCACTTTTGAAGGTAAAAGCATGAGACTACTATGGAAATTGTGGACATGCAAAGGTAATGGAGCCTGTAGGATAACAGACCACGTCAAGCCGTAAAATCTGCCAGCTTGTAAGAGACCGACAGCGAAGCCTTCCGGGTAGAACAGTCTGCTGTTTGCTTCACTGGCGATTGCCAGCCCACTTTGGTCATCAGCCGCTGGCAGCTGGCAAGAGGAGCCGTGCAGCCTCTATGGCAGTGGCTAAGCCATGGCCCTGGCCTCTTGGTTCTGTGGCACAGAGCGGGAGGCTCTTTTAACTCGGAGTTTGATACATGCGCACAGTGATCAAAATGTAATGAAATTATGGGGGAAATATCATTCAAAATCCAGACTCTATCACTCACATCTTAGGAAATATCTACCTGGTTAAGTGGCTCCTCCCCCTCCCCCATCCATTCACACCCCCACCCCCATCCCCCAATCTGACCACTCAATCGACTTTACTTGGTGACGGCCCCTGCGCTGGCTGGTCTTCTGCTTCCCCCACAGCCCGTCAGCACGTGGGCTACTGCAACACGTGGTAGCAGCTGGCCATGGGCTCTCAGTGCCGTGACCTTTTGGTCTCAGAGACTCTCACATTCCCTCCAGTTCAGTCACTGCTCTTATCGTCTTTCTTTGAGACTTGGTCATCCTCCTCCAGAAACAGGAAGCTCAAAATCCCCTGGCCCCCACTGAAGCCTCACTGCCCAAACTGTTTGGTCAGTGTCTCCTAGGTAACGTTCTCCAAACACTGCACTCGGCAGCCCCCTGTCCCCTGTCCTTTTCCTCTTCCACAGTCCCGTCCCCACGGATTCTCCTCCACAGCCTCCGCCTGGACCACACTGGCTGCCGCTGTTCCACGAAATTGCCCTGAGTCCCCTGCCTCAACACCTGCGTGCAAAATACTGCCGTGCCTACCGCCACTGCGAGCTCACTCCTGTCTCCTTTACAGCTGTCAGTTCCTCCTCTTCTGAGTGTTTTCCCTTCGAGGAAGTCATTTCTGACACACTCAAATCCCCTGTCACTGGTTCTCACACGCAACACAACTTCCACTTCATAGTTAATCACATTTACAAGTTTTTCAGGCATCAATTTTTTTGAATGGTCTGTCCCTGTGAGAAGCTGTAAGGTCCAAGAGAGATTTTTGTTGTTGTTCACTGTTTTATCCCACTGTTATATCCCACTGTTATATCCCACACTTAAGGTATATTCTGGCACACAAATATGAATATATATTTATTTCATGGCTACACAGGGAAAAAGTGGTACAAACAGGAAGGTAGGAGTAACAAGAGAATGGAGACTACGTCTGAAACAGTTTGACCGCCTTCTTGAAAGGCCCCAGAGACGGAGGCCATCTGTTCAGTCAGCCAGAGGCACCTCAAAGACTCAAACAAGACAGACCAAACGAATAAGAAGGCCCTGACTGCCAGCACTGACCAGGGGATGAGAACAGAGCCTATTTCTAGAAAATTCAATACCACTTGTATTGAGAAACATGGGATTATCCAGTTTCTTTTCTTTCTTTTTAAGATTTATTTATGCATTCAAGCTGGGGTACAGGCCAGAGGCGTGGGGCGGCGAGAGGGTTCACCAGAGACAGAGTGGGGAGCAGAACAGGCAGATCGACGGAAATACACTGCTGAGGGGAGCAGCGGGCGAGGCAGGAGAGGTCTGCCTTGCCATGTGGGAATCTCCCTGGCCGGGTGTCAAACTCATGTTGCTACTGCTGACAGGTCCACAGTGCAGCACTTAACTGCTGCGCCACCGGGGAGGCCCCTATCCAGTTTATTTCTTATGCCTAAAATACACTTACTATTTCATAGGTAAGTATATGAAATATATGCTATCAAGGTCATGTTTATAAATATGTATGTAATCAAATCTGAACTACAGTGAATTAAGGACAGTCAAGTAAAAATAGCCACACATGACAGAGGAAACCAAGGCTTTTAATGGTGGCAAGACGGAGACAAATCTAAAAGGGGTCTCCCGCTAGTGTTAGGTAGGAAATTTGCATTCACTGGCACAGAAAAGGATCTAGCAGTACCTTAGTTCAAGTTTCAATGATCAACCAAACCTGCTGCTTAAAGCAGCTATGCAGGACTAGCTAACTGGCATAACCATCATGAAAAAAAAATTTTTGAAGTTACGGTGAAATGTCGATAAGAAAACAAAAAACAGGGCTTCCCTAATGGCACAACAGGTAAAGTCTCAGCCTATGGAGCTGTCCTCAGCCACTGCAGTGCCAGTTCGATCCCCGGCCAGGGAGAATCCCACATGGTGCGGCAGACCTCTCCTGCCTCGCCCGCTGCTCCCCTCAGCAGTGTATTTCTGTCGATCTGCCTGTTCTGCTCCTCACTCTGTCTCTGGTGAACCCTCTCGCTGCCCCACACCTCTGGCCTTCACCCCAGTTATTACATGCATAAAGAAATAAATTTTTAAAAAAAGAAGAAAACAAAAAAAAAAAAAGCTGTGATAATTTGAGAGTTTTGGTTTCCTAGGAGTTACCATTCGAAGTCTCCCTGAGCAACGTTACAGAAAATCCCCTTTTAAAAAAAAGCCCCAAGGAGGAGGTGCTTTTACACAGCAGGCAGAGCCTCTGGTAGAAAGACTCCAGGGGGGTGGGGGGCACAGATGGTGGTCGAGGGTTTCAGCAGGCTCTGGGACCACCTGGGCAACATACTCAGGCCCACAGAACTGCAGGGTCTTTGGTGGTAGGACAGGAAATCAAGGCGCTGGGGATACACACGACTCCATAGCCCAGGTGGCCGCGCCCCCATTCCAGCTACCGTGGCCTTGACCTCAGCGCGGTTCCATTCCCTGACCCTGCACTCTGGGATTCGCGGAGGTCTTGCTGGAGGCAGAGCACATGGAGCCCACGGGGGTTTCCTTAGCCTCATATTTAAAAAGGATATTTATTTAGATATAAATTCTAAACAGAAATTGCCTGTGTTTTAAGATTAGTAAGCAACAGTCTTGCACAATGAATGCACCATGACACTGGAACTCAGAACCAGGACCTCAGTGGTACCCAAAAACCCCTGATGTTTCAGCCTCTACTGCCTATCAGAGTAACCATTCTCCTGACTTCTGAGGGTAGAAGTTAGGGGGCTTCTATACAGTATCCAAAGGGGGAACACAGGATGCACCGTGCCCCCCGGCTTTATTGCATCCCCGGAACACATCCCACTGGCT
This sequence comes from Scalopus aquaticus, assembly GCA_004024925.1. Lineage (NCBI taxonomy): Eukaryota > Metazoa > Chordata > Mammalia > Eulipotyphla > Talpidae > Scalopus > Scalopus aquaticus. The sequence goes on from PVIJ01001832.1 coordinate 96,556, forward strand.
TTACACTGGCCCCGGAGCCAGCTGCAGCAGTATCAGTAGGTGACAAACATGTGAAAATGAAGGACCAGACAGATGAAAATGCAAAGAAGGACAGAGTTCTCCACGCAAAGGACTTCAAATTTCCCAACAAACTGGTGTAACTGATATGACGTACTATATGATCACATCACAAAAACATAGCAGGTAAAATCAAAAGCAGTTTAGCTTGGCTAACACATAAGCCAGAATTTAGTTTTTCACCTTCTTCTTTACTGAATCACGCTTGCTTCTTCCAAGCCAGTGCTGTTGTTTTTTACTTTTCTCGAGACATCTACCATACATCCCCCAAGGTTAGAAGGAAGTCATTTTCTTTTAAGTTACATAACTGAGTTTGGACAACTTTCACTTCAAAATACAAAAAAAAAAAAAAAAAAAAAAAAATTAAGCCAAAACTCTAAATGCAAATTCAAAATTAAAGCACAAGCAAGGAAACATCAGCTCCCCATTACAAAACAAAATCTAATTCTCAGAAACACTCATCATACATTCCTCATAATGAGATCAATTTCACAGTAACTGTCAGACTTCCTCATTTTTTTTAATTTGAAAAGAAAGACTACCCAATCCCAGCCATTAGGAAGGAATAAAAGCAAAAGAGAGCAAGAAGAAAGGCCTCTGTCACACTCAAAAGGATATATCTGAACACTAGCTAAAGACAAGTCTGTATTTCTAATGCATATTGGAAAGAGCTGCTATTATCTGATATATAATGTTTCTTTCCAAAGACTGATAAAATTCAATTAAAGAAAAAGGTTAAGGGAGATTTATTTAGGAATAAAGGATGGTGATTTATGAAAGATCTTACTACAAGTACCGTGAAAGAACTAAAAACCTTATCTGTTGGAGGCTTTGTGTCCAATGGGAACACCCTATGCAATGATCCTATACAAAAATTCTATCACAGACCTAATAAAAATGCAATTTTCATTTTCGGGTGTGCTACCTTCAAATATGAAAATTCCAAAGGAATAAACCACAGAATATGACATAATCCTGCTTCAAAGTAGTCTACTGATTCGTGGCTTGAGGATTCCCCTTCGCCCTGTCCTGTTTCTTCACTATGTTTAAGCGCTTGTCACTGATGAGACTCTGCGGAAGCAGATGCTGACACGCATCCGTGTGTTGGGATCGATACTTGTTAAAGTGAACAGGATGTAAGCCCAACAATGCACCCCCACCGGAGAGTGTTGGAACAAATCCTGTTCTTCACAGCTGCCCAGTGTCAGACCAAAATGCCTCTTGACTTAACAGATGTGAAATTCTCTTGGGGGGATAAGACCTCGGGAGAGCCAGTTCTGGGGCTCCAGTTGTCCCAACTGCTACAAGTCGTGCTGACTGATCACCCTACCACCGGTCAGCCAGGTGTTCCTAACAGGGGACTGGAGTGACCTCTTTTGGGTCCACACTGATTCTTTAGCAACACCTGAGCTTTGCTAGGTTCAAGACACCGGGTGGGGCCAGAGAAGCAAAAGACACAAATGAGAACCACGCCAGGCTAAGTTCCCATGAGTGAGTATCCACCTGTGGACTGCCACATTTACAGGTGAGAACACGAAGGTGGAGATCTCCCGACCACAAAGACTAGAGGAAAAAATGCTTTTGAGTCATGGGAAAACCTGTCCTTGGCCTGAGTGGAAGTGATGCCTGTTAGGACAAGAAGCGATGGCACCGTCCTGCTCAGGGACCTGAGACAAAATAAGGCCACCGAGTGATAGGAGTGATTTATGGAACTCCTTTCTCCTGGGCAGCACCGGGCACTTGGCTGGCGTGGGCTAATTAATCTTCACCAGGTGGGTCACAAGAAGCATCACCCTAAATTAAGAGTCAGACAGAACCAGGCACAAAAGGAACTTGTGTATTTGTCCTTGTGTCAGTAGAAGACCCATGGATCTCAGAGCTTCGTATTGACCATATTTACAAAAGAAGAGATTCACCTGGAGCTCTAGCTGCGTCTGAGCGAAAGCTAGAGTGCCTCTCTTTCCTCCCATCGATCACATCTCACGCTTGGGTATGAAAAATGAGACATATGGTACTCTGTTCTCAGTGCGAAGAGAGTGAGTGACGTAGCCAACTTCAAAAGATCATTCAGTAGACACAAAACATCAGGACTGCTCTGAGAAACCAAGTCTGACCTCAGATTTTCTAACTCCTTCCAAACTATAGATTCACGTGGTGGACAGCATCCTGGATCAACACCTGGCCCGCCCACCATGTAAGCACACCCTTTATTGAGATTTAACGGCAAGTGAAACATGAATAAATCTTTCATTAGATGATTTCTGCTTAAAACAAGCCAAATGGCATATCCAACAGAAAAAGCAGCCTTTTCCAGTTACAAGCTGTTATTTGATTAGTTTTTAATTCCAGCAAGTCTGTTCTCCTAGCTCAAGGGATATTTGTAGTCAAAACTGAAATTTTCTACATGGTGAAGACACCTTAAATGCAGAAGCAGTGGGGGCTGGTGCTGAACTTCCTCTTCTGGAATTACATGAGGGAAATGATAATGCTTTGTCAGGTAAATGCAATAATTCAGTTAGATTCCATACATAGAAGCTTCCGCCACAGAACACAGCTAAACGTTTTAACTGCTAGAGAGAAGAATAAATTGTCTTAATATATTATGGTTTCTAAAAATAATTTTCAAATATGAAGTGCTTTAAAAGAATACAAATGAGAAAAACAGATTTTCATAGATTATGCAGAATATGTTTATAGTTTCATTAATCTTTTTAAATTGCAGATTATCGTTGACCATTTTTGACTCATTTTCAAAATTTACAAGCTTTTTGATTCAAATCCCTAATTTGGTTTAGTGCCATTCAGACTTCAACTGCTAGTTCAACTTGAAATTATAGTGCAATTATGAGCACATTAAGCTCGTCTTAGCTCCTTTTTCTGCCTCTATTCCAACTCAAGTGCCTAGAATCCTCAAATGATCTCCATCTCTCACACCCTCTCTTGCTGAAATCAGACAAGGACCTTTGATTTGGTATTTATTTCATTAACATTAGAAATTCTACCAGCTGAGCATTTAGTACTGTAAAAACAAGCAAAGTGTTTCTCTACCACTCATATGAAAGTCCTGTGGCTTTAATTCAATGGTTTTAATTCAACCATTCCTCAACTCAAGTCAAAACGAATCAAAGTTTTGCTGGATGAAAGCGAGGCTAGAGCACATGGTGTTCTCCGGCGCTAATCAACCTGACTCAACTCACTGCCTTCCTGAGAGAAATAAAAGGCTTTAGTTTCACCAAGTTCAGTCATCTGCCAGTTTCCCTAAATACATTTGAGTCAGACGATTTATAATCAAGAAAACAGAACACAAGTCGGTACTGGGGAATTAGTCAATGCTCATCCAACATCTGGAAACTGACTTTCTAAATTAAAGTGGGTAGAAGAATAAGGAGCAAAATATTTTAAACACAACTCACATGTATGATTTTACCCCATTCATGACATTTAATTGGCAATCTCAACTCCAACAAATGGGCTGTGTGCACTAATTTTTTCCCACCCACTTCTTATCATACACCGACGAGGGAAACTATTTGAAGTGGGTGTAATGGTTCAGTTTCAGGCACATCAAAACTCTCCACCACCTGCACAGGAAACTCTGACGGAAGAGCAGGCAAGGCCCTTTACAGCAGCACTCCGGACAGGGTGGCACCCCAGAGGGCTGAGTCTGGTTACGAGATGGTCATGGGAAATCAGCAGTGAGAACCTGGAGCCCCCAGCCAAGGCCATGTGCTGCCTTTTCTTGTCAGGAGAAGTTTATACCCAGCTCAGGTTGCCTCGCTCTTCTTGCAACTTTTGGATGCAAAGGGATTCACTGTTGAATTCAATTAAACATTGACAACATTTCATCACACGTGCCAACTATAAATCAGTCACCGTGCTCTCTGCTGAGGATACGGACACGAGAACAGATCCCTCACCTCAGGAAGACTGGCAGGTGAAGAAGGAAAAGCACACAGATAAATGACACCATCCAATGAGAGCAGTGCTAAAACAGACTCAGATGCTCAGCAGTGTGGGAATGCAGGTGAGAAAGAAAATTTTCCCCTAGCACATATAGTAGGTAAGATTTGACCTGGACTTTGAAGAACAAGTAGGAGTTTTTCAAAAGGGAAGTTTTAATTTTCGACAAAAAAATAGAGCATGAGGAACACGACAGAGTTAGAAAAAAGGTGTTTGGGATATTTGAGCAAGGGTGAATAGTCGAATGTGCTTGCCTATAGAAAATGAACTCTAGTAAGAATAGAAGAGCAACATAAAGAGCAGAAAAAGTAATATGGTAATGAGTTAGGAGTTTCTGCTGGGTTTTGATTAGAAAGGTGAGTTACGAAGTTTTTGCTTGCAGAGCATAATGGAGTGGGGTCAAGTGTACAGATGCTGTGGGCAGACAGGTTGGGTGCAAATATCAGCTCTGCCATTTCTGAGGTTTGCAACCTGGGCAGGCTCCTGGATCTCCAGGCCTCCATTTCTTCTGCTATAAAATAAGGGTACTTCATAGGAGAAAAACAGGTATACAATACTACTTCACGTGTAGTTTTTGAGAGATTTATGTATAAAAACAGACCATTTGACCTAGATTTTGAAGAAAAAGTAGGTGTGCCTGCCATATTATAAGGAATACAGGAGTGTTAGCTATTACTGTCATTTTAGAAAAAGCTGGTAATGTTTTACAGAGTATGAAACCAGAGAAGGAAAGATTATAGGCGAAGAGTCTGCAAACATTAAAAGGACTTGTGAAGACATTTCTCTGCATAGTTTTTCAAATAGAGGAACTACCTGTCACATAAATTAACACATAATTAAAAGTGTAAATGCATTAGAAGTCACTGCTCCTATACCCCAAGTCATTCACGCCTGTATATATGTGTGTTGCCCTAAATCTCTTAGGTAAACTGATATGCCAACGACAAGTCATAAACAAATACACTCCAGTTTCTAGACAACTTGGTCGGCACAGGTATTCCTGCTTTTCAAATTCAAAATTGCTCCACTTGTACAGAAGACCTAAATCTGTTTTCTTTAACCAAGAGAAACCCGAATTGAGTATCTGCTTTTACAAAAACAGGTGAAAAGGGAAAACAGTGTTCAGTGTGTGCTTTGCTGTGGCCGTTTTAGAGACAACAGCTCCGGCGCATGAAGACCAGTCCCACAAGCTGCTGTCGCTCTTGCTTTTCCTACCCGTGAGTGTGATTTGGATTTGACGGGTGATGAGGTGTGACTGGGCAGCTTATGTCCTGCCTCTGGGAATGCTCAAATACCTTCCCTATAAATTAGTGCTAGTGGGGCCTCCCCGCTGCGCTGTGGAGCTGTCGGCAGCAGCAACGCGAGTTCAACGCCCGGCCAGGGAGATTCCCACATGGCGCGGCAGACCTCTCCTGCCTCGCCCGCTGCTCCCCTCAGCAGTGTATTTCGGTACATCTGCCTGTTCTGCTCCCCACTCTCTCTCTGGTGAACCCTCTCACCGCCCCACGCCTCTGGCCTGTACCCCAGCTTGTGTGCATAAATAAATAAATGTTTAAAAATAAATAAATGAGTGCTAGCGCTGCTTCTCTTCACACCATTTTGGCTTACGAAAGGTTTGCTAGGGACACTCCATGTTCAGATCACAAGGGAAAAAGGTATCTTATATCTAATTTTCATTTAAAACTAATTAACTTTGAGGGACCTCACTGGTGGTGCAAGGGGTTAGGACTCAGCACTATGAAGCTATCAGCAGCCACTGCAGCAGTTTGATCCCCGGCCAGGGAGATTCCCACATGGCGCCGCAGACCTCTCCTGCCTTGCCCACTGCTCCCCTCAGCAGTGTGTTTCAGTTGATCTGTCTGTTCTGCTCCCCACTCTGTCTCTGGTGAATCCTCTCACCGGCCCCCACGCCTCAGCCCTACACCCCAGCTCTTGTATGCATAAATAAATCTTTAAAAAAACAAATACATAAAATTTATTAACTTTGAAAGTAGATGAAAAAAATGAATGCCTCTCTTCTTGGTATATGAGGGGACTCACTCAGAATGAGGGTCCCCCTCACTAGGGGGCCCCTCTGTGATACTCCTCCAGTCCCTGTGTCAGACACAAAATTCAGCAGGAAGAGAGGAGACACGACCGTCCCCATCTCTCTGTCTATCGAGAAAAGTCCCATTTACCAGAAAGCTTCAGAAATCTTTACCCCAAATTCCATTTAAAATCCTCAAATTCTATTTCTCAGAAAAATATCACCCTTCAGTCTAGAAATAACATCCAAGCCTCAAAGTGCTAGACTATCATTACTCCTAAAAATAAACTGAGCAGATCAAACTCTTGAGGTCACTTTCAAATCCTGTGCTGCAGCAGATACCAGCGTGGCCCCGCCCCACCCCGCTGTCAGCAGGGGGCTTCCTGAAGGACAGGCCTGCTGGTCCCGTCTCCTCGGAGCACCTGCACGGGGCTGGGGTGGCCACCAGACGGGCCTGCAGGGCAGAAGAGGCTGGCGAAATGTCACTCCTCGATGACTGCCTACAGCAAGGCGGCCAGAGACAGTAAAGCAAAGAAAGAGGACAGTCTCCAAATCGGCAACTTTTCCAAGTGGCATGCTACCCCATCTCCTGGGAGCCTGCAAAGCACTTCCAGGGACCAGGGCCACAGGCAAGAGCCCCTCATCCAATCTGACATCATTTGAGCAGATGCATCTACGGCACAGATCTTAAGGTGGAAACTGAAGAGCCTTAGGGGTTATAAACACAGGGATGAGTGGGGACATTTAAATGCATGTCAATACAATCATGAACACGGTCCATTTAGTAGAATAAATAATACTCGGGCCTCCCTGGTGGCGCAGCAGTTGAGCGCTGCTCTGTGGAGCTGTCGGCAGCGGCGACGCAAGTTTGATGCCCAGCCTGGGAGAATCCCACATGGTGCGGCAGACCTCTCCTGCCTCGCCCGCTGCTCCCCTCAGCAGTGTATTTCTGATCTGCCTGTTCTGCTCCCCACTCTGTCTCTGGTGAACCCTCTCGCCGCCTCATGCCTCTGGCCTGTACCCCAGCTTGTATGTATAAATAAATAAGTCTTTAAAAAAAAAAGAATAAATAATACTCACCTTTGGGAACCAGGCGAGAGAAACATGTATCTTCGCTCATTTCTTGGACAATTTAAAAAGATAAATTAGATAAATAAATGAAGGCCAAGTCACTAAAATGCACTTTCTTGAAAACAACATCCTCTGACTAAAATTTAGATTAACTTTTATCTTGAAGAGAACAGGGAGAATTTATCAAGATACCTTCAAATCATGACGAACACATAGTTGAGACTTATCTGTAGGAAGTGGTAACTTCTGCTACACCTTTGCAAAGCAAGAGGCTGCCTTTTTCCCAGTTTTCTGTAAAAGTATCCACAAGCAGCTGTACTAAAGAGAACTTTTCACTTCTCCTTTTTGCTAATCACAAAAGTGCAAAATCTTGTTGTTTTTCCAAATGCCCTATGATTCTAAAAGTTTTTTTGGAATCTTTAAAGAGGCTTGGTATTAGGCTTTTCATGCTTTGACTTTTATCTAACAAGAAAGTACAAAGCTGACTTCTGGAATCACTTTCTTCCCCCAAGTAATTTTGAAAGTATTTTGAAAATGAAAACTATCAAAATTTTGAACCACAATCCAGGTATCTAGAGTCTTGCACTGCTCTGGATACACTTTAATATGATTACTGAGAGAAAAGCTTTCCGTCTGATTGTTCAATAAGAGAACCAATCGTATCCATAGGGGCTAGAGGGCAATTTGGCGCCACAAATATACAGACATATTAAGCTCCTTGCTTGTTTCCAATACATATGTGCGCACACACATATGCCAAATTACCATTGAAAGGTACCTTTAAAGATAAGGGGAGGGGGGAGGAATATCTTCAAAACTCTAAGAATAATGGATGTAAGTTTCCCAGAAGAGAAAGCCACCAATTAGGTATATAATAAAATGTTTGCAAAATTCACCTGGGACTCACTAGTGGCACCAAAGTTCTCTTTCAATCTGTACCTATAGCGCCCTTTCCTAACAGCAAATTATGAACAATTTTCCACTTCCCCCCTTTCCTCACTGGAGGGAAATTAGTTCATCAGTCCTCATGGAGCTCTTGGGTCCGGTGTTATTAAAGTGAAGGAAGGCTAGAGCACACAGTAACCACTTTACATGTTCCCAGGTAATCTGTTACAAATCACTGCTCAGCTATTATGAACAGTAAGAAACCTCCAGCACCACAAGCTCCTTGGGAATGGCTGACATATAAATGTTTATCAGCTGAATAAACATCACTGGCCTTACATGTCATTTTATGTTCCCTGTGGTCACAAACATCTTGCTAAGGGCAAGCTGGGCCATCAATCAAAGCCATTTCAAGCAGCTTAGCCAACTACGAAGGAAAAATGGATGGTCTAAAAGAACTATCCATCCCTTTGTCAGGAGCATCAGTGAGTGAAATGGACCAGCAGACGATGCCCTCCAACTGAGAATTAACAACAAAGTCAGACAAAGAGTAATAAAACAGTCTGCTACAAGTAAGCAATCAGATTGTCTTGTGGAAAAGCAAGGAAAACTCTAGTCTCTCAAGCTTTTCATCTGGCAAAGTTTTATACGAAAGAAGAAACTCAAGAATTCCTTGGACACCCACCCACTAGCTAAAAATGGGTAGCTTCTGACTGTGCTTGTCAATAACACAAAAGCAGCCAGCTACTAATGGAATAATTTCCCTCTACTCTTAATATGAAATATTAAACCATCAGGGACTCTGCTTCCTACATCCTTTCTTGGCTTCACCAGCACAGACTCTCATATAAACGTCGTAATTTTCAGATGAATCTGGTACAAAGTAATATAGCAATTATAACCGGAAAGCAATAGGACCAAATAAGGCCACAGTGACAAAATGAAAAACACACAGAAAACAACAGCATTTAAATGACAAAGACATGCCCACCTTGCCAAATGAAATAGCCACTAGGTAGATTAGGCTCAGGAAAGGAAAAAACGCTTAATTCTCTCAGTTGCTAACTGACTTACTGAACAGACCTTCCAGAAGATTCTACAGTCTAACAGCAGCTATCAAAACGATGTTCACCGCAAAACAGTTCAGCACTCTTGCCACTCAAAAGCAGCAGGAGGCTTGCTCAGTGGATTCCTTCTGAATTGTGCACCTGTCAAAGGGGTGTCCTTCCTAAGAAGGTCTGTGTGTTCTGAGAAATTCAGCTGACAAGCAACCTCATTTAGCCTTAGGGAGGCCCTTTCCCCTTTCTTACCCTGTCTAGTCTTTTAGTACGTGAGACGTGTCTCAAATCCTCCTCTGTGTGCTCTTCAAGCTTCCACGGCCCTGTCTGAACAGGACTTCTAACCCTGTCTTCCACTGCTCTCAAAATTATTCCTATGCCAAAAAGGTGACCAGGAAAGAAAAGAGCAAAAAGAGGTGAACATATAAAAAGAGGAATGAACACATCTGAAAAACAAGGTCAGAGGATAAATTAGAACAGCAGCGGAAGAGAGTGGAGAAGATACAGCCTCTTCCCCCATGGCTCCACCCTAGCCCTGCAGAGCCAAGGTGTCCGAGGCCAAACACTCTCCATCCCAGTTCTAGCTTTAAAACACACAAGCACACACCTCTACCCCAACGCGATAATCTGATGAACACACATGTGATCGTGTGTGTAACTGGGCTTGTTGTCGCAGCCACTACTGATGAGTATTTTTTTTTTAAGATTTATTTTTTATTTATACATACAAGCTGGGGTACAGGCCAGAGGCGTGGGGCGGCAAGAGGGTTCACCAGAGACAGAGCGGGGAGAAGAACAGGCAGATCAGAAATACACTGCTGAGGGGAGCAGCGGGCGAGGCAGGAGAGGTCTGCTGCGCCATGTGGGATTCTCCCCGGCCCGGCGTCGAACTCGCGTTGCCGACAGCTCCATAGTGCAGCGCTCAACCGCTGCGCCACCCGGGAGGCCCTACTGATGAGTATTTGAAGACAGAAGAGAAGCAGTGTGTTGAGAACAAGCTTCCCTTTGTGAAAATCTCTACCTCAGTTTGTCTCACGAGGAGCCTAAGGGGAGAGCTAACCCCCTGAGAACAAGCTGAGCTGTCACACGGCTCACTTGGCCTGGCGGTGCGGAAGGCTGCGGGTCCTTGTTCAGGACCGAGCACTAGGCCCGAGCTGCTGGGAGGGCAGCGGGAGCCGGCGCTCGGTTGACTGCATCTTCAGCAACCGTGAGCCGCCTGAGCTAAAGAGAGCAGCCTTGGGAAGGTCGTGGCCACGTCGAGCGAGGATCCACGCAGCGGCGTGGCTATCGGGCCTCCTTGCCCACAAGTGGGACCACGTGTAAGGGGCAGAACCTACACAAGACAGAGGCCTCTCTGGGCATGTGTCAGGCCCCGGCCTTGCCTCCCTCCAGTCCTCCGCCCTCACCCTTCCCAGACACGAGCCATAGGTAACCCCCCAATAACGTCCCTTTGTGAAAGTCTCTACCTCAGCTTGTCTCACGCGGAGCCCAAGGGGAGAGCTTTCTTTCCTACCTCTTGTCATGCCACGTTCTCTTTGCCCTTTCTGCCCCTCCATCCCCCGCTGCTTCCTGTCCCAGGGACCAAGCTCTTCCTTTCCTGTCTGGCCTCCACGCTCTTCCCTTGCCTTTCGCATGGGCAGCCGCTTCCCATCATTCAGGCTTCTGCTTAAATCTGATCGCTTCCCTGATTGCTCTGTTAAGTAGTCGCACTAACGTCCCACTGAACTGAACCCTCTCTCCCTAACTTCATAGCATTTAATGAATGCAATCTAAAATGATCTTAAGTGTTTATTACTAGCTTAAAAGAAATCTGTTCCGTCATCTTCCACTCCCACTGATGTTATTATACGGACACAAAGCGGTTAATGACGGCTTCTCCAAACTCCAGAGAAGCGCGAGGCACATACTGGTGGCTCCATAAACATGTGCTGAAGTCATGCCAAAGCTGCTACATAAACATTAAATTTGAATACCATTAATTGTGGTGGGGGGAGAAGCGGTGACATCGAAGAAGCCTCTTTAAAATGACTAAGTGAGGGCCTCCCTGGTGACACAAGGGGTTAAGTCTCAGCTTATGAAGCTATGCGCAGCCACTGCAGCACGAGTTCGATCCCCAGCCAGGGAGCTTCCCACATGGTGCAGCAGACCTCTCCTGCCTCGCCCGCTGCTCCCCTCAGCAGTGTATTTCAGTAGATCCGCCTGTTCTGCTCCCCACTCTGTCTCTGGTGAACCCTCTCACTGCCCCACAACTCTGGCCTGCACCCCAGCTCTGGTATGCATAAATAAATAAATCTTTTTTTTTAAAAAAGACTAAGTCAGATCAAAATGATTCCTTGAACCAAAGGTATGAAAGCAAAGCAAAGAGTACAGCGAAACCCAAATGGAAATGACCAAGAAAGCCATAGGAGGCGCTGGCACAAATCAGCACGACTTATCATTCACCTCCAACACAACCTCACCCAGTGAGTGGAGTAGTTGCCCATAAAACCGTGGAGGAAACCCAAGGGGGCAGGTCGGTAAGCACTGCTGTGCTGGGCAAGGAAACACCCCTGGGGGCTTCCAGGGCCCCTGCAAAGCGTCCATTGGCAGGTTCTGGGAAGTTGCAGCAGGTGATCTGCTCGCAAAGGAAAATGAGCTCCCCACTGTGAACACGAGTCTCCCAGAGCCAGTCTATGCCTACTCTGATCCCGGGCCTCAGGTCCCTGGATGATTACTACTGGGAGAAAGAGACAAGAAAAGAACTGGAAATATTATTATGCAACAACCAAAGGTGTGTCTTCCAACATGTGTTGAATGAGCCCAGCACTATTGAGCATTTCCCAGCAACTGCCTTCACCTTCTGCCACCTATGATGAGAATGTTTCCCCCAAGTTTAAAATAGCTGCCATTTTCTTGCTAATGTGGAACAATTTCTAGATCACTCCTAGTCAGGCTTCAATTTAAATGACTTTACTCAACACATATTCTGTGTTCTGTGGGTGATGCTAGATGCTTCAGGTGCCGTGGGAACGGAATTCACAACTACAATTCTGAGATAATATTGGTTTCCCATATGGTTTCCCATATTCTTGGGCCAGTTCTTGCTTCTGACTACTTCTGTGTTTGACACCAATAGCAGATCACACCGAAACTATGAAAGGAATTATTGTGAATGCCTTCAGGCCCCAAACCCTTAGACATAAACTAAGATTATTTAACAGCACCAAAGAAGTTATGGCTACAGGCAGAGAGCAATTAAGACTCCTGGTTGTCTTGGGACTCACAACAAAGACTATTTCTTAATAGAGTGTTCTGTGTCCAGAAAAGACCCAAATGCATTAAGGTAATTTCCCATTTCCACTGTCAAAAAAAAAAAAAAAGAGGCGGCTCTTAGAGAAAAGAGCACTCACCATTTAAATTAAAAGTCATGGTTCATGCGTCACAACACCTGAAACTGGAAGACGGAAAATCCAAGCTACTCTGCATAGATTCCTTAGAAACAGGCACCAAATCTGTGCACCCGTATTTCATATTTTTTTAAAGATTTATTTATTTATGCACACAAGTTGGGGTACAGGCCAGAGGCGTGGGGCGGTGAGAGGATTCACCAGAGACAGAGCGGGGAGCAGAACAGGCAGATCGATGGAAACACACTGCTGAGGGGAGCAGCGGGCGAGGCAGGGGAGGTCTGCCGCACCGTGTGCCGCGCCGTGTGGGAATCTTCCTGGGTGGGTGTCGAACTCGCGTCGCCGCTGCCGACAGCTCCACAGAGCAGCACTCAACAGCTCTGCCACCAGGGAGGCCCTGAACCTCTACTTTAGAAGCTGGTGGTGTGTGCACTTTCTGAAACAGGCTGACTGTGCCTTGGAAACTGGAGGGAAAGACAGATGGACACAGCGCTTGCTGGAGGGAATGAGGCCATGCCTAGGCGGAGAACCCTTTTCTAGCCATCATTCCTTGGCTCGGTCTACATGAAGACGATTAATCAATGTTCCTGAACGGCTGGGGAAATCCCAATTACACTGGCCACACTTTGTAAATGGGTGGTGAGGGAAACTGGCCAAATCTCACAGGGACTCTTCCGTGAAGTGTGGCCAATGACTGTAATTCTGTTATGTTCCTTAATGGAATTTTCTTCCTACTCCTGAGAAAAAGATAAAGAAACATCATAATACTCGAAGAGAATAAAGCCACCGGTGAAACAATTACATGACAAGACTTAAAATGCTATTGATGAAATCACTGAATAAAAGTCCTGATTAAGAGTCTCAACCTCAATCTCTTGTTCGCTAGAAGAAGATAATGGCCGGCACCCAGAGCTGTTCCTGAATTTTCTCTGCACCAGAGGCCTCTGTGGCCCATATTTCCGGTCGAACACCAAAATGCCAATCCAACCCGATCTGACTACAATTAAAAACAGGCATGCTTAGTTCTCCTAACAACATAATGAAACCAAATAAAATGTACTTAGGTAATACCAATTTCATAATAGTCATTAAAATAAAATGTCTATCATCTTCAAAGTGTGGGAACTCTTAGAGTAATAGGAAATTAATGATTTATATTTACATAGTGCTAACTGCCAGTGCACCAAACATTTGCAGAAAAATACAGAGGCACAAAACAGCTCATACATCCCCGGAGTACCAAGCAGATAAAACTTTACCTTGTTCTTAAGAATATCATCTTCACTGTCTATCATTTAAAATGAGTCGTGTTTTCAAGTCTATTAATATACTTTGCAGAAGTGCTTGCAATGGTTTTCATAAAGTCCCGAGTTCACCAAAGCTGCAACTTCCTTGTTGAGGCAGGAACCCACAGGAAGTCATTTATACTCTCTCTGACCCACAGGAGAGGTAAAAACTAAAATAAAGCAAGTCTGCAGCAGCTGGCTGTAAACGGGGTCTGAGCTAACCTTTCTGAATGATAAGCAAAGAGGAATTCTGACTCAAGCACTCGGAAAAGAGAGTCCATCTGAAGCCATCTCCTTGGGTCGCCACCCTCTCCCATTTGGTTTCATTATGTTGTTAGGAAGAGCATTAAAAGTTTATAGGCTCCAAAGCTCCCATAAAAATTCCTAGGATGGGCCTCCCTGGTGGCGCAGCGGTTGAGCGCTGCGCTCTGGAGCTGTCGGCAGCGCGCGATGCAGGTTCGACACCCGGCCAGGGAGAGTCCCACATAGTGCGGCAGACCTCTCCTGCCTCGCCCGCTGCTCCCCTCAGCAGTGTATTTCTGATTTGCCTGTTCTGCTCCCCACTCTGTCTCTGGTGAACCCTCTCGCCGCCCCACGCCTCTGGCCTGTACCCCAGCTTGTATGTATAAATAAATAAATCTTAAAAAAAAAATTCCTAGGATACCAGCTGGAAGTTAAGAAAGTCAAAGAAAGATTGAGCTAGTTCGACTAAATTCCAAAATGCCAACACATTTTTTGAGACATTTGAGACATTTTTTGAGGTATTTGGAGATGAGCCCCCCAAAATCCTGCCTCTTTCTGAGAGCCTCAGTTAAGCCCTTGCTGAAGACCAGCCACACAAACGCCCTAAGCTCAGGGGCAGAGGGAAAACAATCAGTGGCTTGAGGCCCTTCTCCATGGGCCTGCTTATTACTCAGAGTCATCACATTCCAAGCGGGATGGAAATCTTTGGTTTCTGAAAGGTTAACTGTGTATTACTGGAAATTTTTGCTCAAACCCAAGTATTCAAAAGCAAGTCTTGTAAATTCTGAGATGGGACAAGGCTATCACCAAATGTAAGGACAAATGAAAATAAAAATCTCTTACTTGACTAGCTTAAAGTTGTTTTTTTTTTTTAAGATTTATTTTTTATTTATGCACACAAGCTGGGGTACAGGCCAGAGGTGTGGGGCGGTGAGAGGGTTCACCAGAGACAGAGTGGGGAGCAGAACAGGCAGATCAGAAATACACTGCTGAGAGGAGCAGCGGGCGAGGCAGGAGAGGTCTGCCACATCATGTGGGATTCTCCCCAGCTGGCATCACTGCTGCTGACAGCTCCACAGCGCAGCGCTTAACCGCTGCGCCACCGGGGAGGCCCGCTTAAGTTGTTTGAGGACGACCCAAAGGAAATGTCTTAGGCTATCCTACACCACCTAAATAATACTTTCTAATTTTACTATCTGTTAAAATCACCCCATTAGGAAGACACTGTCTTCTCTGAAGCTACTCTATGAAGCAACCCAAAGCTAGATGAAAGTTTGGATGTTATCTGCTCTCCTCCATACACGATTAGCATTACCAAACCAAAAGCCAAAACTATAGAGATCTCTCATGTTAGCTAAGCTTTAAAAACCTTTATGAACAATAAAAAATGAATGCAGGGCCTCCCCGGTGGCGCAGCGGTTAAGCGCTGCACTGTGGAGCTGTCGGCAGCGGCGACGCGAGTTCGACGCCCAGCTGGGGAGAATCCCACATGCTGCGGCAGACCTCTCCTGCCTCGCCCGCTGCTCCCCTCAGCAGTGTATTTCTGATCTGCCTGTTCTGCTCCCCACTCTGTCTCTGGTGAACCCTCTCGCCGCCCCACGCCTCTGGCCTGTACCCCAGCTTGTATGTATAAATAAATAAAGCTTAAAAAAAAAAATGAATGCATTATGCATCTCCACCACTAGTTGATCTGGGAGCAGATGGATTAATCCAGGGTTGTAAGAATCAGTCAATTTGTCCAGAGTGGAAATACCATATGATATCACCTGACCTCAAACTTTGTGAGTTTCCTGACCCCTCGACCAATGGAGCATGGAGATACACTGAAGTGTTCAGGAAAAGGAGGATGGAGTTTCCTACCCACTGCTGGTTTATTAATGAGGCATTAATACAAACTTTCATTAACGCTTTCAGCCCCTGCAATGAAGTGGCTTCCCAAGTGCCACCAGAGTTTACATGGAGGAGAGTGAAGATTAAGACAAAATTTGCAACCTACTAAAAATAAGCTTCATCTATTGCTCAAAAACTAGGCATTTGTGTCTATAAAAAAGTCCCTGTCTAGGCGTCCAGAGCCTCTCACCTTGGGAACCAGGGCCGCATGCCCATGACCCTGAGCCTGGGGGCAGGTGGCCTGGGCTCTAGGGCGCTCACGCGTGTGCGCATGACTGCGGGGTGCTGGACAGAATGCAGGGACAGTTCCCTCGCTGGGCGCTCCACCTTGTCCTGTGTTCCTTCCCTCCACGTATGATGAAGACAAAGCAATTTATGAGAACAGTGCCAAAAATACCAAAGGTTCATTTCCATTAGCTTTCTTTGGCCTGCTCCCCTCCCCAATCTAAGGCACGATGGGCTGGCCCCTCTGTGGTGCTCTGACTGGGTCCCCTGCGTCCGTCCAGGCTCTCGGCTGGTTAGCGGCACTGCGCCTGAATCGCCCACCACACGGTACGCGGTGCTCCACCCACGTTTACAAACTGATTCACGGACAGGCCGACCGTGACTACCACGTGGCTGGCACGGAACTGAGCGAGGTGCTAACCACAGAAATGTGAAGTAAGCGTCCAACCTTCCGCTTCGAACGTGAGCTGATCACAAGTGCAGTCATGGAGAAAAGTCAGTATTTGTTCTGATGACATCTCAAAGTGAGAGCAGAACAGCAAAATGCTCTTCCGCCCCCCCCCCAAGTCAGATGATAGCACATTAGCACAGCCATCTTGGACTTCGCAGGATGGGAAGACGGGCAAGAAGAAGAACGAGGAAAGGAGAGCAAAAGACAAAAAGGTCTGGAAGGTAGAGAGGAACTGGCAAATTATTCACTATCCAATCTCAACAGTTCCAATAGTAACCCCAGATTTCTATTTCCAACCTTAGCTCTCCCTCGACCAGTCAACATTTCAGGCTTTACTTCAGGCTCAGCTCTCTAACTCTGTCTGAACGTCTAAAAGGCAAGACCACTTCCAAATAGTCTTTGTTCTTTCCCTTCAAACCTCCTGCTCCTTCAGCTTTGCCCACCTTTGCCCACGGCAACTCTGTACTTCTCCGGCGCTTAGAACAAAGTCCTTACTACTGTCTCCTCCTTCCCTCCCACCCCAATTCCAATTGTCAGCAGCTCCCGTTGGCTCTGCTTGCAAACCGGAACCAGCCTCCAGCCACTGCTCGCCATCTCCACAGCGACCGGCGAAGCCCGCGCACTCTCTGTTCCACGCGCATCACCGCGATGGCCTGCAAGTGGCCCCCTGATAGAGGCCTGGCTCCCTCCAGCCACTACTGTCCACACGGCAGCCGGAGCCCACGGTCAAGCTAAGTCGGTAATACTGTCCCTGCACACAAAACCGTCAGACGCTCCCCGTCTCCCACATCATGAAAGACACAGGTTGGCTACGGCCTACAGAGTCTGGGGGGGTAGGCGGCTCCCCCCTCACCTCCTCTCTAACTCCGCTCCATACACACAGGCCTCGCTGCTGTTCCTAGTACACAGCAGGTGTGGTTCTGACTCTGGACCTCTGCATTTCCTCCCAACTCCTCTGCTTAGAAAGCTCCTCCAGCAGGAACACGCATGGTTATTTCCATGGTTATCCCTTTACCACTTTCAGAGTGTCTCTCAACTGCGTCGTGGAAGTGAAGTCTTTCCTAAGTATCATATTTAAAATCCCAACCCACACCCCTAGACACACACACACACACACACACACACACACACACACACACACAGTTGTACACACAGGCTTCTCAGCAACCTTCTCTTGCTTCTTTTTTTAAAATGGCCCCATTACAGCTCACATACTTTTACTTATGACTAAAGCATAAGCATGAAAGCAGCACTTTTTCAACCCCTGCCACATCACCAGGACCTAGAACAGTGCCTGGCACATAGTAAGCAATGGCTAACTACGTGTTAAATTAATCTAAATCAGCGAATGCCCTAAAGTGCAAAAGAGGGAATAAGTGTCTCTGCAATCATTCATAATGGACCTTTAATCATCTTCCTTCTCCTCTTGAGGGTTATTATCCACCTTACTAATAATCTGCCAACAACATTTACTACGCAACTCAGTCACTTTCGTCCTTCCCAGACCAGCCCCGACCTTCTCTCTTCACCAGAGATGAGACGAAATACCCAGAGAAGCAGCCCAGTCACAGAGCTAACAGCGATGCCAGGCATTGGGCTAACACTTGATTACTCAGTCCTTACAATAATGTAAGATGCAAGGATGCTTTCCTTTTTGAAGGTAGAACCTGGAGCTCAGAGACACTCAAGAAATTTTCACGTAACTGTTAGGAAGCGAACAAATCAAGACTTGAATTCGGGTCACCTGTTCCTCACCCTTGCAGCTGGCAGAAAAGTGGTTTCCTCCCGGGATACAGAGACGGGAATGTGTAAGCATGCTTGCGGGAATCCGAACCGCAACCTCATGAATACAACACTTCCAAGGAAAGGAAGCTCAGTGTCTCCAATTCCAGCGGAGTGTGGACAAATCCAGGAGGTAGCTGGGCTGGGCTCTCTGTGCCGGGGGCCGGTGATCCGGCTGTGGGGCTCCCAGTAAGTACACTGACTCTGGTCTAAAGGCCTCGACAGGTGGAGGAAAGAAAGGAGGCACAGATCTACGCATGGAAACGCCCATGTGCAAGAGCATGAAGATGAAAATGAAGGTGCTGATCAAACATTTACTCCCCAGCGCCCGTCTTCTGTGCTGCAGGTGCTGCTGTGTGTAGCAGAGACACGACGGACAGAAGATCACCTCTGTGCTGGCGCCGATCCAGGTGAGCCATAAAAAGAAGCCAGTCTGGGGGCTTCCCTGGTGGCCAATGGGTTCAGGGAAGCACTATGAAGCTATCTGCAGCCACCGCAGCAAAAATTCGATCCCCAGCCACGGAGCTTCCCACAGGGCACAGCAGACCTCTCCTGTCTTCCCGCTGCTCCCCTCAGCAGTGTATTTTGGTCAATCTGCCTGTTCTGCTCCCCACCCTGTCTCTGATGAATCCTCTCACCTCCCCACACCTCTGGCCTACACCCCAGCATTGTATGCATAAATAAATAAATCTTTAAAAATAAGCCAGTCTGAATAGACCAGATGATGCTGAGGGAGTTTATCCAAGAAGAGGGAGGGATGAGGTTTAACAGGTAAAAAGGCCAGAGATGATGGAGAATTTTCAGGGTTGGAAGAGTTTGCATTTGATTGTAAAAATATATTAATTGTAGGTTTCTAAGACATACAGTAAACATCTGTTGAAAGAAGAATCGCTGTTACAAAATACTTTGAAAACTCTGGCCTAGAAGCTATTTTTCTCCATTATGTACTTGGAGAACTAATGCAGGAGGGCAAATGATTTGTTAGCATCTCTCAACCTACCAATAATCTTGGAAAATATGAGTAGGATTCTCTCTTACTATACTGGGCGATTTCTTAGGAGAATTGACTTATGTAACATCTGTTTTGAAATGCCTCCCCCAAAATTCCAAAGCAAAGCCAATTTTTTCCCCCTGGACACGATCCTCTCAAATAGAAGTACTTGGAATTTATCAACTAATCCACCTTTTTCCCCCTCTGAATGAGACTCATAAGGAAAAATGCAGAAGTCACTGAGTAAAAGAACCCCTTGTCCTTACTGCTCACAACTAACAGGTTACAATGTTAGTCTCTGTGGTCACCTGGAAAGATCATTTATAAAAGGCAACCCCTTCAGTACCTAGAGCTTCTTATTTGACTCTCTCCTTTACACTGACTTGGACATACAACCACAGATGACGCTTAATTGGCTGCATCATCTATGAAACAGGGGTGACTCAAGAGCCGCCTGGCCAGTTTCTGTGATCATTTAACAAGGACATATATGCTACCAGTAAGTGCATAGCAGGGCCAGGCCCACAGGATACTTAGGAAATGGGTAACTATGACCATCAGTAATTTAAATGAATACATGCTCCCAACTGATCGAATTAGTCTCCAATTAATAGACAAAGATGCTGCGTGCAGTTTTTGCTATTAGCATGCAATGCCTGAATAAGCATTTCATATGTGCGCGCATCCTAAGGGACGCTGTCATTCTGCCAGATCAGTGGCAATATCTGTATTTCAAAGTTGCTATTGTCAAACTGTCTCTATGAAGAGATCCACCTCAGTAATGTATTTTTAAGTCCTTAAAGGTTCTATTATTCTAAGAAAAATAGAAATACAGGAATTCCACCAACTAGGAAAACACGATGAAATCCCTGCCTATCTAGCTCCTGGGACTAGTAACTGCTGGAAACTGAGGAGGCTTCCTAGATGACCAGATGAACACCGGGTGTTTTCTGGCAAATAGTGGAGCCAGAGCTTTATCTCTCATATGCCATGAAATTAAAGTAAATGTCCCACCATAAAAGGCTACTTTTAGCCCCTTTATCTTTAATTCTCTTCTTATTTTATCATCCAAACACCACTCAGGTACTTGCACTATACCAAGATTTTACTTGTCAAACAGCACAGAGGCAGTAATATAGATTCCTTTCACTACGACGTCACAGACACCCGAGCACACAGGCTAAGGGCTAATCAAAAGGTTAACTCGAAACAATCACCACAGGGTCAAAAGCACTTAGGAGGCCTCCTTCACTGCTGGTCAGAATGCGGACTGACTGAGCCCCAGTGGGAAACAGTCTGAATGGTTCTCGAATTATCAAAAACAGATATGCCATGTGATTCAGCCATCCCACAAATAGGTATCGACCCAAAGAATGCAAAAACACTCACACTCACACCTACATTCATTGCTGCACTACTTTTAATAGTCACGTTATGGAGACAACCTAAGTGCCCAAGGACAGGTGAGCAGATTAGGAAGATGTGGTCTATAGACACAAGATGGAATATTACTCAACTGTGAAAAGAGATAAACTCCTGTCATTGGAGATACCATGGACGGAAATGGAGGGGATTACACCAAGAGAATTAAGTTAGAAAGACAAATACTAGGTGATTCCACTGACATGTAAAATAAAAAGAAACAAAGCAAAGGAGCAGAAAAAAACTAAACCAAAACCAACTCCTAAAATCTGGCCAGAACTGAGGCTACCACAGGGGGATGGCAGGGGTGAGGAGGATCAAAGGGGGTGTAGGTCCAGTGGACTGTGCTGGAAGATTATAGGTGCTCTGGCGGTGGGTATGGTGTGTTAACATACATTTGAACAGTTTTAAACCCGTATCCCTAAAACACATACAGCATTATAAACCAGCAGGACCTCTACAGAATACTTTTTAAGATTTATTTTATTTTTGCATACAAGCTGGGGTGCAGGCCAGAGGTATGAGGTGGTGAGAGGGTTCACCAGAGACAGAGTGGGGAGCAGCACAGGCAGACTGACCAAAATACACTGCTGAGGGGAGCAGCGGGCGGGGCAGGAGAGGTCTGCTGCGCCATGTGGGAAGCTCCCCAGCCAGACATCAAACTCGCGCCCGCAGCTACTGACAGCTCCACCGCGCTGCCCTTAACCCGCTGCACCACCAGGGAAGCCCCACCATAGAATACTTTCTTTTACAAGCTATGGACGATGGGACACTGACTCATTCTCTGTCCCATTCGGCCCCTGTCTCCTATCTTTCTCCTTGCCTTTGATAAAGTAATTGACATAATCAATAATCACCTTGTTTCCAAACCCAACAATGATAGTAAGATTTATGCGAAGTAAAAAATTAGCTCTATAGAACAAAAAACAAGCAAACAAACAAAAAAACCACGGAACACTTTGGGATCTCTGATGCAGTTACGTAGAGAGTATACACAAATATTTTGAATGTAGATACCCAATTATACTGAAACAAATTTAAATGAAGAAAGTCCTTTGCATCTGTACTCATTAAAATATATTCATGACTTAATTTGTGTTTTGATAAACCAAAGGCATCAACATTTAGGAACAGCTTTATGAGCAATAGATAGTTTAAGAAAACTATGTGCTTTTTAAATGCAAACGTTGCGTTCATAATTATTCATATAACGATGAATCATGTTAAGAAGCTAGTGTACTATTTATTTGATGTCAAGTGACTATGCAGTCATGCATCCTAGATATTTCTGCTTGTCCATAGTATCTCACTCTTACTGAGTATCACATTTATAAAATCATTTCTAAGGCCTCCCTGGTGGCTCAAGAGATTAAGTTTCAGTACTACGAAGCTATCAGCAGCCACTGCAGTACACGTTCGATCCCCGGCCAGGGAGCTTCCCACATGGCGCAGCAGACCTCTCCTGCCTCGCCTGCTGCTCCCCTCAGCAGTGTGTTTCAGTACATCTGCCTGTTCTGCACCCCACTCTGTCTCTAGTGAATCCTCTCACCCCCGACACCTCTGGCCTACATCCCAGCTCTTGTATCCATAAAAAAATAAATCTTTTAAAAAATACAAAATCATTTCTTTGGAAACACAAGCATATAATACTCAATGGGCCACTGAAACTAAATTTACTGCAGAGGTACTGACCAAAACCAGCCAAGATTGAAGCTATTTTTTTTAAAACAAAATACTCTAAGAAAATCTGCCAGCTTTAAACAGCAACTGCCACGCCAAAGGGTTAGTTTTAAAAAGCTCATAATTGCATGTTGCCCATCTTTGCCTTTGTCAAAGAAATTTAAGTAAATTTCAACAATTCGCGATAAGGGCTGAGGGAGGATAAATCCTTTCAGATTGAGAAAATTACCACCTGCACAATATAATCTTTCTTTTCCCTGCTGATTCTTGGAGCTACCACAGTAAGAAAGTCTGCTATTTCAGCTCCGGAAGACTCACTGGTGTTGGCTGCACTTGGCTAATTCTAACACCTAGCCCAGGGCACCCCCCTCTCCCAGCCCTGCTAACAAAGGCTTCTCCTCCCTGGCTCTAAACAGCAGTATCAAATAACCAGCTCCTTCGGATCAAGAAACAACCACCACCAAAAGCTCCCCTCCAAGCCAGACGGAGCAGGGTCAAACCAGGAAGGCAGAACAGAGGCGCCAGGTGAAAGGCGCCCTCGCCCTCTCTGGGAAGACCACCCAGCCCTGCCCAGCTACTGGTCCCCGAGGCTGACGGCATTTTCCCTGCAGAAGCAAGAGCTCACAGCAAACTCCTCTGGCACGAGCAGCCCCAGCCGTGTCGCTGGGATTTGGAAAAACTGGCAAACCATCGGAGGAGGCCAGGACACTCGAGAAGGGCACCTGCCTGTCCTCTTCAGGAGTAGGCCATCGGCAGGAACCCGACCCGGCCCCAGCAAACATCCAGCAGGCTGCTCTGCCAGAGTAATTTCAAGTTCTCAAGTCTCAACTGAGAAGACTTTAAACAACCTACTCAATCGCCCCTCGCCGAGGGCCCGAAAAGCCCGCCACTGTTGATAAGTTCACGTGGATAAGGGTTTTTTCTTTCAAAATTTTTCTTCTCTCCCTCGATGCCCCCTCAAGCAGCTATTCTCACGCCTCCCCCGCGGGACGTGTTCTCCCCGGGAAACGCCGTTCCGGCAAGTGGGTGGATGTTGGTTCACACACAACTGCCGGCTACTCCTCTAGCTCCCCCATCAGAGCCTTTGCGGAGTCTTGCCTCTGTCTCCTTACCGCGACGCTCACCAACTGGGTCACTGTCCATCTTGCCTCCTAAAGTAGTGTTCCCTTGTGAGCAAAACCTGAGGAACCCAGAGGAAGGTGATGGAACTGGGCAGAGGGAGGCGCTGAACTATGACCCAGGGCGAGCGTGCCCCCGGCCAGCACTTTCGGGAGCCCTGGGGCTCCACAGTCCTTCAGGGTCATCCCGGCTGCTGGTCACAGCAGGAAGGGACACCCTGGGAGGGTGATGGGGGGGCCAGCGAGTTTCCACGCTCATCACTCCTGCAGGGGCTGCAGGGGCTGACGCCCTTCCCAGGGGTGAGGCATGGGAGGGGGAACCTGGGAAGCACCTCACCCTCTTCCGGTCCCCATCGCCTCAGCCTCCCGGGTCCATTTCTGTGTCTGCGCTGAGCACAGAGCACAGTCAAGAGACCATCCCGTAATAAAAAATAAACGCATCTGTGTTATGTCAGAAAATGTTACAAAATGACATTTCGCAAACGTTATTTTCCACTCAACAATAAGCTGCTGGAGGCCAAGAGCCACAGGTTATGGCTTCTTCAGAACAGGGGTAAACCTTTCCCTCCAAAGGCAGATCAAATTTATCTGAGGAAGAAAGCACCGAAATTCAACGGCCAAGAAAGGCTCCTTGATGAGGGCTTTATATCCTGCAAGTTAAGGTGACATGAGAACAAGCAGCCTCAATGAGGAGAGCCTGAAGTTGGGGGTGCGGGGGCTGTCAGTCACACCACAGCAGGCAGAACAAGAAATGCTGCTACCAATGGAGAGGGGAGCAAATTCTAGAAACACTTCGTCCTTAAAAAGTGCTAAGAGGAGCTTCTTCACACTCCCTACACCTGAAACCCTCATTGAAGGCATCAAGTACTGTCATTCTTGCCCTTGCGACACCCTTCAGCGGCACAGGCAAGCAAGCACCCACCCTCCACACCTCCCCCGGCACTGGCCCTTCAGAGGGAGACAGCCTCGGCTCTTCAAATAGGAGACACTACAGCTATTCTATCTTTCCAAGTTTCAGAACTCGCAAGTAAGGAGTGGGTGTAAGAGATATCCCGTCCCATCTTTGCTATTCTCTTGAATTATTACAGAACTGAAAGTTCTAGCAAAGGTGAACTTCTCACCAACTGTTGAGGAGAGTTTTTCTCACACCAGAGATTGGATTTTCTTAGAAACTGACGGTGAATAGAATTTCAGGAAAGAAATACTGCACTCATCCTATGAAAAGAAGGAAGAACTCTGTGTTCTTAATTTAATGAGATAGTTGTGAATTAAAGAAGAAAACTGTTGTTTCAGTCACTACGTGTTCAGTCTCCACGCAAGATCTTCTTGAAGAAATGCCCCTCTGCTGAGCGTAGTGGGAGGAGAGAGGAGGAGACAGCCGCAATTGGTCTCTCCAGATCAAGGCAAAAATATAACTGGCTCTTTTTCAAAAACTTTTCCAGTTTAATGGTTCATTCACACATAAAGGTGCTAGAGATCTTAAAATGCTTTTCCAATAGTTGCACCGAGCCACAGAGTATTTTTTCCTTTACAAAATGGCTAATTTTAGGGATGCATTTCATACATTTTATCAAGGAGATGCTAGTTTTTATCAAGG
Organism: Scalopus aquaticus; assembly: GCA_004024925.1. Lineage (NCBI taxonomy): Eukaryota > Metazoa > Chordata > Mammalia > Eulipotyphla > Talpidae > Scalopus > Scalopus aquaticus. The sequence continues at coordinate 121,684 of PVIJ01001832.1, forward strand.
ACTCAATGATAGTAAGCCAGCAATGAACATCATCTTAAGTACCTGATGTAGCACTGAGTGGGAATAAACTTCTGATTAAACTAAAAAAAAAAAAAAAGTGTAAACCCCAATTCTACTGTGACAAATGAAAATGATAGATCCTCTGAAAGAAGCTGTCTCATTTAAATTGGGTGAAATAATCTTACTTCCCTCACTACACAGCATAATTGTGATCCCCGACACATAACAGGAAAAATAGCATATTGGCAGAAAGTAAACAAAATAAGTAAATCTAAAACTGAAAACAGCATGATGACAACACTTTTCAAGAAACAAAGTGATGTTATAAACTAAAATGTTCTGAAATGGGAAGGGGAAAAAGGATGGTCATTTTGAAGTGCTAAAAGGCATGGCTAAAACTTGGGCCTGGGATTGAACACTACTTATTTCCTCGGTGAAATAGTTAATGCAGTAGAGAATGTTTCTTAAGTTTACATCTGTGAATGAAATAGAAAGTCAGAACTTGTGGATTCAAACAGGGTGGTATATTAGAGAATCCACATGCAATTCATTCAATCACAGAGGCAAAGCTGCATTATCAATGGTGTAGGTACATGTGAAGCATCTGAAGGCCCCACTGTATGTAAAGACCAAAGCCATTTTAATAATACGAAACATTAAAATCTTTTAAAAGTTTTGCTTTTCCCATCAAAATATTCTTCATGCACACACAGGTCTTTTTCAGTCATTTTGCAAAACAGGGCCACGGACAGTAAGATACAGCACGCACAGGCAGCTAAGGTGGCCGCGAGAAGTGAGTCAGAGAGAGCAGAGCAAAATCGCCCTGTCCACAGCCACCCTGAAATGACATGAGAGTGCAAGTCTCCGTTCCGGTTGTGTTTCAAGCGAGCACATTACTGGAGATTCATAAATAGAAAATTAGTTTAGAAACTCTGAGGTAAGCTTCTTATTTTGTACTCTTCCCTGCTGGACTCACGCTGGAGAGCCATGTCCAGTTGTGATCTCCACATCTGAGAGGGAAAGCAGAGAAACAAAAAGGAAGGAAGCCCACACAGATGATGAAAGGATTGCGATAAAAGATAAAAGGATGGAACGTATTCGGGCTTTAGGAAAAAGCTGAGGGGAACACTTTTGAATCTTCTTGAAATATATGGGCTACTATATTGAGAACGGTAACCAGCTGTTCTCCATCTGTATTTAGGACAAACTAGCAGAAAATGGCTTAAATCAAAGCAAGGACAGATTTAAGTTACTATAGGAAATCAGGGAATATTTTCCAGAATTAATTAAAATTAGATCATCGATTTACCTAGGGTGGTTCAAGGCACAAGAGTCTGAACAATAAACTGATGTACAAGATCCCTTTAAATTCTACTCTCCCTATATTTCTTGTCAAAATAGAAAATAAAATACACAGAGAAAACTCTTAGGTTTGACTGGACACGATTAGTATGATTTATAGAAAGACAACAGAAAGAAAGTTGCTTTGAGTCAAATCATAACAAACACTGGGGCTACATTTTTAATTTTGGAAAGCTCTGAGGAAGCTTCCCCCCTATTATAGAAAGGGATTATCATAGTATCCTCTTTGAAAAATACTGGGGTGGTAAAAATGAAATAAGATCATCTGTGTAAGTAAAGGACCAGGTAAATTTCTTAGACATATTATTGTAGATGCTCAGTTATTGTTATTTCCCTTCCATTCACCAACAGATCCAACAGGTGAAGGTTTTACATTTTCCAAAAGGATTCGATATTCTATAATGAAATGTCCTTAATTTTTCTCTATTATCCACAGAACTGAAAAGTTGGGAAGTACAAGCATCAATTATCAAAAAAAGACCGTGTTCCACACCTGTCCATTCCTAGCCTCTCATTCTCTCTCCCCTACGTGTCTTTCCCGTTGACCCCAGAATTCACAGGTCTCTGCCTTAATTTGAATCTCACTATGGGAGTGTATCATAGGCAAATGATGGTCATCTGAAAAGGCTCCCCACTTTCTGTTACTGGTCTGTCACTGCTCCCTTCTTCCGCAGTGCACAAGGTCACTACTGGCACGATCTGAAGGCTTCCAATATGTTTCGGCATTCCGAAAACAAAATCTGGGGACAGATTTCTCCGGAAGCAGCTAACTCTACAAGCAACTCCCAGGAACGGGACTGCTAGGCTGGAGAGTCTCTGCGGTGACAGTGAAGGCGCTGGCAGCTTACCAGCCTCACATGGCGGCGCCTGCTGCCGGTTGCCTGGTAACTGGGCTACTGCTGCACTCTGACCACTTCGCAGATGTTGCAGTAAAATTATTCCAGCATGCAAATCACACAGTAATTTTCACATCAAGAGTGGGGGAACATTTTCTTCACAGCTTTAGGGATAATCGTTCTAAAAGGCTCAATTCCTGACAAGTCTATAAGCTACCCATAAAACATTTTATCAAAACCGGGGAAAGAAGAGCACCAGGGAGTGTGGTGATGGTTCACGGGTGAATTGGTGGTGGGAATTTTACTGGGAATATACCTAAAAAGAGAAAGCACACAAGCATACACGGTACAAAAATGAACAATGATGTAAAATATATATAAATAAAAAAATTAATTAAATAAATAAATAAATTAAAAAAATGTAAAGATTAAATATTTTGAGTGTGCCCTGTCCCCTTCAAAAGATAAACATTTTTTTTTTAATGGAAGCAACTACAGGAAGTTTTAAGGACAGAAAAATATGCATACAGAAAGGTGATTTGGCTATAAAATTAGGAAACAGTTTTACTGTTTAATTTTTAAGGGAAGAAAAATCACCCCATCATCTTTCAAACTGTACTCTCTCAAAATCATCTAATTTCAGGGTCTCCCTGGTGGCGCAGCAGTTGAGCGCTGTGCTGTGGAGCTGTCGGCAGCCTGCGATGCGAGTTCAACGCCTGGCCAGGGAGAATCCCACATGGCGCGGCAGACCTCTCCTGCCTCGCCCGCTGCTCCCCTCAGCAGTGTATTTCTGATCTGCCTGTTCTGCTCCCCACTCTGTCTCTGGTGAACCCTCTCGCCGCCCCACGCCTCTGGCCTGTACCCCAGCTTGTATGCATAAATAAATAAATCTTAAAAAAAATCATCTAATTTCTCTAGACACTCGTATTACGACTTCTCCTCCAAAAAATTTTACAGGTTTACATGGAAAAAAATATGTGTTCCAATTCTGGCAAAACAATGACTAGCAATCATATTTTTGTTTTTGCAATTAGTTGTTTAAGAATACAACTAATTTTTAAGTTAATATACACAAATATCAGGTTCAGAGTGGAGAACTGTGTTTAGATATTCTTCCTACACCTTGCAATGGAACTAGGACACGGTGCAAGCAGAAAAACTAGCAGAGGAGAGGAGGTTATCATTAAATATGGGTATACATACCAGAAAGGTAAGAGATATGGGTGGAGTGATTTAAATACATGGGGAGCTGATGATCTGAATCTAACTACATTGTACTAGAAAATCACTGTCGTTGGACAGTCTCCCAAATGCCACATGTTCCTGCATCCAAATGCCACAGGGTGTCTGCAAGGGTAAATGATTGTTCAATTTGCTCTGTGTCCAAAGAGGCCTCTGCCTGTGGAAGGGGAAAACCAGCCAATGCTAAGACAAATACAGGCGCAGAGGAGAGTGAGTCTTCAAAGCCAGATAGAAATGCTCCCCAGAGGGCCTCCCTGGTGGCGCAGCAGTTAAGCGCTGCGCTTTGGAGCTGTCAGCAGCAGCGACCGAGTTCGACACCCGGCCAGGGAGATTCCCACATGGCGCGGCAGACTTCTCCTGCCTCGCCCGCTGCTCCCCTCTGCAGTGTATTTCTGATCTGCCTGTTCTGCTCCCCGCTCTGTCTCTGGTGAACCCTCTTGCCGCCCCATGCCTCTGGCCTGTACCCCAGCTTGTATGTATAAATAAAAAATAAATCTTTAAAAAAAAAAAAAAAAGAAATGCTCCCCAGAAACTTAACAGGAATTCCAGAGAACCCCCTTCTCGTTTGTGAGCAAAAACAGCCTCAGGTTTCAGAATTGCACCTGTTTTGACTTCCACACCACATGGGAGGGAGGGGCAAAGCTGTACCTTACCTTTCACCCCACTTTTATTGTCCAGTGGTGATATGAGAAGTAAAATAAAGAAGCAAATTAGGATATTTGGAAGTTCCAAACTTTGTGAGTATACCCCATCTCTCAGAACTATCGATTTCCAAACAAATACACATTTCAGGATATTTAAAAGCTAGCCTACTTTGACAAGACTTACTTGATGGAGAATGAATTTGTGTCATTTTAAAAACAGGTCAAAAGATGTCCATGACGTCCATGCAGAATATAGCAGGTTAATCCGTATTTATTTGCTAGTGCAGAATAAGCCAGGAGCTCATTAACTAGACCAAAAGAAGAGGTCAATTCTAGAACTTAGAGGATATGGCAATGAGTAAGCCCTTGTCTGGATTTTGATCCCCATCAGATTTCTGGCACAATCTCAAGACACGTAAACTGTTCTTGAAGGCTGGAGGAACCCAAGGCCAGGAACGAAAGCTATAAATACAGAGTCATTCTGAGCCTCCAGGACTATTTGAGGCCATGAAGAAGACAATAAACACCTTGCTCTCTGGCAGCCCCTGAAATGACTGTTCCACACACACACCAGCATGTGCGTGCACATCCGTCCCAAGTGTCCATCAAAGAGTCACTTTCCTACTTTTTCAGGGAAGGTGAAAATAGAAGATTATCACTGAGGGATAAATATGTTAGTTGACCGCCAAGCTCACTTGGTAGGACGTGCCTGTATTAAGCAAACCTTATGCGAGCCTGACAGTTGAGGGTGTGGTGGCAGTTCCTCCCCAGGGTCACTGCTAGGCCAGACTGTTGCTGTTTCGCAGCTGCCCTGCGATCAGTAGCTTGGCCAGGCAATGCCAGAAGGGGAAGCAGAGTTCGTGCTATTCTCAGAGAAAACACAGAACTGAAGACTGCTGACGTAAGGTCTACTAAATCCATGCTGAGAAATGGGAAACGGCCTTAACAAGCACTTGGGGTATCGATCAAGTATATGACTCCTTCAGTGAGAGAACAAGTTTTCTCTGCTGCATGTCTTCTGGGGGTTAATGCTGAAATGTGTTCTCCATAATAATTCCTTTCTAGCTCACAGTCTCAAGTCTGAATGCTATAAAACAATCACAAAATTTTGTTGATCGTTTTAACATCTAACATCTATTTGGAATTTTGGACTAATGAATGTACCCCAAAATGTATCATCTTAATTAAATAATTAAATATACATATGCAACTATTTCTGTATCTAAACCTATTTGTAAATATGTAAAAATAACCATCATCCATTATGTTCTGTCAGTTTTTTCCTCACAAATACTTAAAATTGAATGTGTCTGTAATGTGTAATGTATTTCTACAGTAGAACTTCCCTTTGCAATAAAGAAGAACTTTAATACAATACTTTAATACAATACTTTAATACAATAAAGTAGAACTTTAGCCTTTGCAATATATTTAAAAAATACTAATACAGGGACCTCCCTGGTGGAGCAAGGGGTTAAGTCTCAGCACTATGAAGCTATCCAGAGCCACTGCAGCACAAGTTCGATACCAGGCCAGGGAGATTCCCACGTGGCGCGGCAGACCTCTCCTGTCTCACTCGCTGCTCCCCTCAGCAGTGTACTTCAGTAGATCTGCCTGTTCTGCTCCCCACTCTGTCTCTGGTGAATCTTCTCACCCCCTCACCTCTGGCCTACACCCCAACTCTTGTACGCATAAATAAATAAATCTTAAAATAAACTAATACAGCCATGTATAATGCCAATAAATCTCCCATTTAACAAACTGTATCAGCTTAGAAGGAAAATAATAGTGAGGAGCTTAGAATCTATAATTAAGCTACAAAATCTACTCGTATAGGTGTGAACATTTTTCCACCATGGGTTTGTGCCTAGTTCAACTAAAGGAGAAACTGAAATGAATTGATGAAGTTGGCCCCAAGGCCAGTGGAAAACTGAATTGAAATAATACTGTCATACTGATTGACAATAAAATGGTTATTTCCAAACAGTTCTTATCAGCATGGAACTATCTTTAGGACCATAAGGTAGGGCCTAGGAGAGTAAACGATCTAGGAATTGATTTGTAAAGGCTAGCCAGTGAAACAAACCCCACAGGCAACTTACTGGAAGTCAATTACTAAGCTTTCACTGACTCTCCCTTGTTGTCTAATAACATTACATTTCACTCTAAGCATAGAAAGATTTTGTGAATACTAACTATTTTTCAGAGTGAAGATGTTGTGGATTTTTAACTTGTCTCTATCTTACAATTTTAAAAAGTAGCATTATTATTTCTACTAAATTTATTTTTCTCTCATTTTACTGAGTGAAAACGTTCATTTGTCTCCTAAGTACAGCGCACCCTGTCTAGGTGATAGATTTGAGAGCTCACATGAAGGCCACCGTCAAAACATCCACCTCCCACTCCACTGAAGGTACTTTGATGGCTACTTTGGGAAGTTCATTATATTTTGATGTCTTCGAACTTCCTTATAATGCATCTCTCATTCGGAAATGAAACTCCTCATTATTCATTACAGTAACATATTTGCTGTGTATGTCTTTATCAGTTCACAACAGTGTATTTTTGTAGAAGAGAATATCATCACCAATTCCTGAGGGACAGAGGCAAACTTGAGGGAAGGCTGGAGTAGCCAACAATTAACTTTGACCTACTTGAAAACATGTCCAAGAATGACCCAGGAGGATGATGGCTGTTTGAAGTTATTTTAAATTACTCATTATCTAGAGACTTAAGAGTCAAGTTCATAGAGTTAAAGACTTATAATTTAAAGCTGGTGGGAAATGGTTTGTCCCAAATTGGATGCTGAACTGGATACCATACAAATTGGCTCCTATTTAAAGACTTTACTGCTGGCTGACTTAAAACATAAGTATCAGCAAAAGCTACAAGCCATTACGTCTTCTACCTGAAATTAAACAATTTGAAAATCTCAGGGTGTACATAAACATCACGGAGGCACAAACTGGCTTTATCATCATCAATTAAACGCTTTCCTCTTTCAAAAACTGCAAAAACTCCAATCTCTGTGAATATTTTATTTTTACATCTGTGATGGTTTAATTACATAAAAATAATGTAGCAAAAATATTTACCCATCACCACATTTAAATTAGTGTTAACATTTCACTACATTTGCTTCCAATCTTTTTTCTTCTCCAAAGAAGAAAGTCACGTTTTTAGGAGATACTTCTTAGTGTCCACACAGCACTACCACCCTGCTAAATATTTCAGGGGTCAGACCTCCCTGGTAGGGCAGTGGGTTAAGTGCTGCGCCGTGGAGCTGTCGGCAGTGGTAACACGAGTTCGGCGCCCAGCCGGGGAGATTCCCACATGGCAAGGCAGACCTCTCCTACCTCACCTGCTGCTCCCCTCAGCAGTGTGTTTCCTTCGATCGGCCTGATCTGCTCCCCACTCTGTCTCTGGTGAACCCTCGCTGCCCCATGCCTCTGGCCCATACCCCAGCTTGTATGCATAAATAAAAAAATCTTTAAAAAAAAATTTCAGGGCCTCCCTGGTGGCGCAGCAGTTAAGCGATGCGCTGTGGAGCTTTCGTCAGCCTCGATGCGAGTTCGATGCCCTGCCGGGGAGATTCCCACATGGCGCAGCAGACCTCTCCTGCCTCTCCCGCTGCTCCCCTCAGCAGTGTATTTCTGATCTGCCTGTTCTGCTCCCCGCTCTGTCTCTGGTGAGCCCTCTCGCCGCCTCACACCTCTGGCTTGTACCCCAGCTTGTATGTATAAATAAATAAATCTTTAAAAAAAATTTTTTCAGGGGTCCTCTGAGACCAGGTGGGTCTGGGAGGTGCCACAAACTATGGCTGAGCCTTGAGCCACACAGGTTTAAACTACCGGGGGTCCTCTGACATGCAAATTTTCTTGTAAACAGATGGTGTACACTTACGGTACTGTAAGTCTATCTTCTGTTCCTTATGATTTTCTTCATAACAATTTCTTTTCCCAAACTGATTTTATTTTAAGAATAGAGTTTAGGGCCTCCCTGGTGGTGCAGCGGTTGAGCACTGCGCTTTGCTGCTGTCGGCAGCGTGCGATGTGAGTTTGATGCCCGGACAGGGAGATTCCCACATGGCGCGGCAGACCTCTCCTGCCTAGCCCGCTGCTCCCCTCAGCATGTACTTCTGATCTGCCTGTTCTGCTCCCCACTCTGTCTCTGGTGAACCTTCTTGCCGCCTTCATACCCCAGCTTGTATGTATAAATAAATAAATCTTAAAAAAAAAAAGATTGGGCCTCTCCGGTGGTGCAGCAGTTAAGCGCTGCACTGTGGAGCTGTCGGCAGCGGCGACGTGAGTTCGATGGCCGGCCGGGGAGAATCTCACATGGTGCGGCAGACCTCTCTTGCCTTGCCCGCTGCTCCCCTCAGCAGTGTATTTCTGATCTGCCTGTTCTGCTCCCCGCTGTGTCTCTGGTGAACCCTCTCGCCGCCCCACGCCTCTGGCCTGTACCTCAGCTTGTATGTATAAATAAAAAATAAATCTTTTTTTAAAAAAAGATTAAAAACAAAAAAGAATAGAGTATAACAGGCAAAATGCGCTCATCAATGGCTGATGTTATCAGTGAGGTTTCTGGTCAACAACAGGCGATTAGCAGTGAGGTTTTCAGCAAGTGAAAAATCATACACACACTTGCCACTAAGCTCTGTAGTTGGGGGTGAGAGTCGGCACCTCTAAAGCCAGCCTTGTCCAAGTGCAACTGTACACACCTCCTTCTTAGAAACGTACAATATGTGATACCCCACAGTGAAAAAATACGCTTACTTGAATTTTTAGCAAAAATTCCCTAAATTTACTTATTCAAATAATTCTCTTTCCTCAGAGGAACTTAATGGCTTGTCCATGTCAATACCATACAAAAAAAAAAAAAAAAGCACTGATTGGGAGACCACGTTTGGAGTAATTTGGGGGTCATTCATCTCCATTACTTTCCCTGAAAAATTCAACACTCAGAAACAGAGAAAGGGCCACACTTGTCTAGACAAGAGAACGAGTCACTGGGGAATCAGTTCCCTGGGCTGCCTCAGAAAAGCCTTGAGCTTCGTTCTGTCACTGCTCCAGAGCAGACTTTTACCATGACAGTATTACACAGTACGGACCTCAACTACCACAGCTGTGACTCATACATATGGATCTAGTGAGCCATGTATTAGACCAGTGACACAGAGTCTACACTTTTGATCAAGCCTTTAGATTTGATTACTCAAAACACAAATTTGAGGGCCCAAACACCATTCCATTATACGCCACAAGGAAGTGGTTTGCTGACTGGTCATTTGATGATTCCTGAGAAATCCCAAGCCTATGGGAACGTCCCTCTCAGCCAAATATTTTCCTTTGATAAAAAGCATAAAATAATGCATAAAAGTAATCGCAGCCAAGAGTCTGTGCTAGAAAATAAGTACATTTAACAAAAAGCAAAAGGTTTAGTTTTAACGTGTTTCTAAAACCTGAATTCCCACAAATTCATGTTTGGTAGTATTAATGGGTATTGACAAACCAAAATAAAAATGACCCAAAGATACTGTCATGAAGACATAAAAGTGAATAGAGCTCTTAATGTTCTCATTATTTTCATTTTGCTTTTACAAATAAAATTTGAAAGGATTCAGATAAAAGATGAAATTTTCCATCCTATTTTATCTACCTGAATTTTTTGAAGTCATCAACTCCAAAAAATCAAGTTTTTTGCTGAGTAAGTCCCTGGGAAGTGAGTCTTTCCATTCTCTCTCAGACTGGCATTTAGTGTTACAAATTCAGCAGGAAGGGCACACATCTCATCAATCGCTAAATTCTAACTTGTGGGAAGTTAATCTTTTTCAGACTTGTCTGTCCTTTCTATTCATTTTCCAAATCAGATCGAAAAAGTGTCAGTCCCCGCAGAAAATGCTCATTAAAACAAAAATAAGACATAAGGAACAATAACAAGAAATTCCACCTTGCTGGCAGCAAAGTATCTTTTTTTCTCTCTACACAACATGAATTTTTTAAAAATCTAGATAAAATGGTTTTAAAAATTTATAGACACCTCTTAGAGAATCTAATATAATGGATTTTTATAGTTATACTCACAATTAAATTCAGGGACTTGGTATTACCTGAGTCTTGTGTTTATAAACATCTACCTCAACTCCAGTTTAATTTTGTACACAAGCAAAAGAAAATCAAATCTTTATCTTAAAAGTAAATGTTGACAAAAAGTCAAATGCATACATCTGAATACAGTATTAAATCATTCTATTTAATCTGTAAATTCTAGCTTTAAATTAGTAAGGCAGAGGAGGAAACTAAATTTTCATTCCTAAAATACCTTTAATTATTGGATAAAAAACTTTTCATAAATTTAACTATCTTATTTCTTTATGAAATCAAGTCTTGCTTAAACATAACCTGAACTTATGTTTATAACCTTCTAACACTATATAACTACATTAATGTAACACCTAAAGTTACATCCAAATCACTGACCTTATAAAATAAATGAAAATTATGTAATAGTTATTTACATTGTTATCCTTGGTGGCACAACGGTTAAGCTCTGGGCTGTGGAGCTGTAGGCAGCACTGAGAGTTGGACGCCCCTCCGGGGAGATTCCCACATGGCGCGGCAGACCTCTCCTGCAGACCTCTCCTGCCTTGCCCGCTGCTCCCCTCAACAGTGTATTTCCATCTCTCTCTCTGTTCTGCTCCCCACTCTGTCTCTGGTGAACCCTCTTGCCGCACCCACGCCTCTGGCCAGTACCCCAGCTTGTATGCATAAATAAATGAATCTTTAAAAAAAAATTACAACCTGACCTTGAACTTCCATTGCATTTTTTCAAAATCAGTCTTACATAACATTAAAATTATCTAGGTATATGACTTAGAGATTTACATTTTGAAAGCAAATCCATGGGACTTTTTTCTTAAGCAAAATAGGAACAGACAGCTATAAATATAGTTTTAGAAAAAAGAACATGACAAGTTCTTTCTTTTCAAAAAGAAAACACTAAGCATTAGGGAAAGTCAATGAAGATTTAAGAAAACAGTGGTGTTACAGTAAATATAGGGTATGTAAACACAAACCCTTAAGAACAATTAAAATGACTATATAGGCCCAGTTCTTCTGTAATCTTGGAATCTTCCAGAATAGTGTATCCACTAATCCTCCTAGCATTACTTTGAAACAGGATGGAAGACAACTCAAGCCACAGGGGACTAAGTAGATACAATTTACAAAACCCAACCAAGCAAACAACAAATGTCAGAGCCTCTTGGGGGTGTGGGGGAGAAGTGACCTCTACTATCTCTGTTCTCATTTTTTACCATCTACTGAAAATATCAAATTTTGTCAATACTACATGAGTTTTTCTTTAGGTAACAATTTTGGTCAACGATAATTTGTAATGCTTTTGTGTTATTTTTGTTTTCCTTTTACTATGCTAAATTGTTTGTTTTCTCAGACTCTGACATTCAAAATCTGTTTTTCCATTAACTTTATTTTATTTTGCATTTAAGGACAGTTTCCCTACTCCATGTTTCTAATTTCCAAAAGATTTGTTTTTGAGAAAAATTTTTTACAAGTAGGAATGCATTAAAGCCTTATTTAATGAACTTAAGATGTGACATTTAGAATTACATCAAATGAAAATAGATCAGGTGAGAATTCTGAAGACAGAACAGGAGAAAGGGTCTCAAATTGAGTAAAATCAAAACCTGCTGTAAATCTAACTTATTCTTTTAGAAGCTAATGATTAAATAAGATAGTCACATCACGGACCTCCCTTCTGGCGCAGTGGTTGAGTGCTGCGCTGTGGAGCTGTCCGCAGAGCACAATGCAAGTTTGACGCCCAGCTGGGGAGAATCCCACATGGTGGGGCAGACCTCTCCTGCCTTGCCCACTGCTCCCCTCAGCAGTGTATTTCTGATCTGCCTGTTCTGCTCCCCACTCTGTCTCTGGTGAACCTTCTCACTGCCCCACGCCTCTGGCCTGTACCCCAGCTTGTATGCAAAAATAAATAAATCTTGAAAAAAAAAAAAGATGGTCATACATCACAATTCTGGAAGGACATACAGGTAACTACTAACAGCTATAGTGATCTTTTTTGCAAAATGAAAATGTTTATTGAAATACCTTTTAAGTTTTCACTTTGTAACTCTAGCTTATTAAGTTTTATTCATAGAGATGAATTACTCTGAATAATACAAAACATATATTAAGGTAAGTATATGCCAATTCTGCTTTGCTTCAAATTCAGCTGCCCAGAAAGAAATACTCTCTTCCACTCTGTAAGCCATGATGTAAGAAAGCGTTGCCCTAAATAGTTCACAAGTAGCTTCGAGAACCTACGAATAGGTTTAATCTGCTTATAACAAATCACTTTATAATTGTTGTCAACAAACACTTCTGGAAGAACTACAAAATATTAGACACAATTTTGAGCAGTTGCACTGAAAATAACTTACTGATTTTGATAATTTCTTTTACAGAGTCCTAAACACCTTTCAAAAACTAAGGGATGATCTCCCATATCTATACCTTTTTTTTTTTTTTTAAAGATTTATTTATTTATACATACAAGCTGGAGTACAGACCAGAGGCGTGGGACAGCGAGAGGGTCCACCAGAGACAGAGTGGGGAGCAGAACAGGCAGATCAGAAATACACTGCTGAGGGGAGCAGCGGGCGAGGCAGGAGAGGTCTGCCGCACCATGTGGGATTCTCCCCGGCTGGGCTTCGAGCTCGCATCGCTGCTGCCGACAGCTCCACAGCGCAGCGCTCAACCGCTGCGCCACCAGGGAGGTCCCATATCTATACCTTTTACACACATAATTACTATGTAATTAGAGTAATTCAGATGGTGAAAGTGGAAGAGGCAGATATGCAGATCAATAGAAGAGGGTAGAGAATCCAGAAACAGATCTACACAATATGCTCAACCAATCCTATTAGAAAATGGGCAAAAGACAGGAAGAAATAATTCACTGAAGAAATAAAAAGGTAAACAAGCACATGAGAAGACGTTTGACGGGCCTCCCTGGTGGCACAGCGGTTAGGCGCTGCGCTGTGGAGCTGTCAGCAGCGGCGACGTGAGTTCGACGCCCAGCCGGGGAGATTCCCACATGGTGCGGTAAACCTCTCCTGCCTCACCCGCTGCTCCCCTCAGCAGTGTATTTCCCTCGATCTGCCTGTTCTGCTCCCCACTATGTCTCTGGTGAAAGCTCTCGCCACCCCACGCCTCTGGCCTGTACCCCAGCTTGTATGCATAAATAAATAAATCTTAAAAAAAAAAAAAGACGTTTAACATTAGTAGCTGCCAAGGCAGTGCAAATTAAAGCCACCACGACTGCCAGGACACACTTATAAGAATGGCTAACACAAAAAAGCAACAAACAGTAATGAAATGCAGAGCAACTAGACCACTCTGTGTGGCTGGTAGGAATTTAAAGTGGCTCCATCACTCTGGAAAACAGAGCTGCAGTTTCCTATGAACTAAACATGCAATCACCATACACCGGGCAGCTGGACTCCCGAGCATTTATCCCAGCGAAGTGAAGTGAAATGTTTATCTACACACAGCGTACAATTAACCTTCATTCTTGACAGTCAGAAACTAGGATGCCCTTCTGCACGTCAGTGGCTAAGCAAACTGTGGCTGGTCCACAGCAAAGAAAAACAGGAACTAAACACTGATACGTACCATTCTTCACTGACAAACTCAGAGATAAAAAGGAAAAAAAAAGATCAGTGATTACCAAGGGTTAAGCATAAGCTGTGGGGAATCTTTTTTTTTTTTTTTTTTTTTTTTGGTGGAGGGGGAGGATGCTGGCAGAGGTGCATGGCAGCGGTTCATAGAAGGACAGAAGGAAAGATCTCTGCTATTTAGCACCTTCACTGCAGCGGATTAAGAACCTATGCACGGGATAAAATTGCACAGAACTAAACACACACACACACACACACCTGGTAGACTGTATTATGTCAACAGCAGAACTTCATATTTGTAATTATTAGGGCAAAGTTTTATTAGATATCGTCATTGGAAGACTCTCGGTAAACGTACACGAGATCTCTCTGTGTTACTTGTGACCACCATGTGCAAAACTAGTACGATCTTGGGGCCTCCCCAGTGACGCAACAGGTTAAATTGCAACACTATGAAGCTATCCAGAGCTGCTGCAGCATAAGTTCGATCCCTGGCCAGGGAGATTCCCACATGGCGCAGCAGACCTCTCCTGTCTCCCCGCTGCTCCCCTCAGCAGTGTATTTCAGTCAATCTGCCTGTTGTGATCCCCACTCTTTCTGTGGTGAATTCTCTCACCTCTCTCCCCACACCTCTGGCCTACACCTCAGCTCTTGTATGTATAAATAAATTTTTAAAACAAACAAAACCAGTATCTTATAATATGGTGTAATTTCTTTAAATATGTAGGTTTAAGTCACTCAGCGTTTCAATAGAAATTTACCACTTTTGGGAATTTACCCAAAGGATACAAAAACACTAATCTGAAAGGACACATGCACCCGTATGTTCATTGCAGCACTGTTCACAATAGCAAAGGTATGGAAGCAACCCAGATGTCCAAAAATAGATGACTGGATCAAGAAGTTGTGGTACAATACACAATGGAATACTATTCAGCATGGAAAGAAGATAAACACATGCAATTTGCAGCGACATGGATGGAATTAGAGGGGATCATACTCAGTGAAATAAGCCAGAAAGAAAGAGAAAAATATCGAATGGTTTCACTTATAACAGGACTATAAGGAGGCCGGGTGGGAGAGAGACAATCAGTGGGGGAGGGAGTGGGGGGAGGAGGGAGGTGGAGGGAGGGAAGGAAAAGGGGAAAAAATGGAATAGAAAAGAACACAAGGGACCATGGAGATGGATCACGGGTGAATTGGTGGTGGGCTACCCAAGGGGAATACAAAATGTAAAAGACATAAATAACAATAAAAATATATATTATATAAAAAAATAAATAAAAAGCTTATCAGGAAAAAAAAGAAAAAAGAAATTTACATCTTTAAAGGTTAATATTAAGAAAATTAGTTTTAAAAGCGACAATCGTAGCTTCTGCCTTAAGAAACTCTAAAAACATTAGTACAATACCCTTAAAAGTTAAAAAAAGAAATGATGAAGATCAAAAATCAAAGAAAAAGAAACATGAAAAATGGGAAAAAATAAATGAAACAAGAAATTAATTTTTGATAAAATTGATAAATCTAATGAGAGATTAAAAACCTAGAAACAATAATTGTATGTCATGTTTATGTACTGGAGCATGCGCTAATGTAAAGAAGTCAGTTTTGCCCATATTGCTATGTAGATTCACTGTGATACCAAACAAAATCCAGCAAATATAATTTGATGCATTTAAAAGCAAATTATGAAATTTACAATGAAATCAAGGGTTGAACAAGCTTAACCTTTAAAAGAAAAAAACAGCGAACTGAAGGACCACCTGACTTCAAGGCTAACCACATATACAGTGAAAAGATAATCTGGAAGTAGTTTAAGGACCTAAAAAAACAGATTAATTACAATTACTATGTGAGTCCATTAACTGTTACAGTACAAGTGACGGATTGCCAACAAAGACAAGAATGTAATACAATGAAGGAAAAAAGTATTTTCAGAATCAGTGGCAGAACAAATGGATATGCATAAGGTATAAAAAGTGCCTTGAACTTTATTTCTCACCACAAACAAAACTTTTCTCAGAAAATTACAGATGATAAACCTAAATGTAAAAGTTTACACAGTAAACTTTTTGGAGGAAAAGACAAGAACATCTTTGTGCTCCTGAAACAAGCAAAGATCTCTCAGGACACAGCAGGGACAGACCATGAAGAAAATTTGCTGAATCAGGTTTTATTAAAATTTAACCTGCCTGGGCGTCCCCGGTGGCGCAGCGGTTGAGCGCTGCGCTGCGGAGCTGTTGGCAGTGGCGACGCAAGTTCGACGCCGGCCGGGGAGAATCCTACATGGTGGGGGAAGACCTCTCCTGCCTCACCCGCTGCTCCCCTCAGCAGTGTACTTCTGATCTGCCTGTTCTGCTCCCCACTCTGTCTCTGGTGAACCCTCTCACTGCCCCATGCCTCTGGCCTGTACCCCAGCTTGTATGTAAAAAAAAAAAAAAAAAATTTAACCTGCCTGCTCATCAAAACACACTGTGAAGAAAATGAGCAAGTTATGCACAGACTGGGAAAAAATATTCATGACCCATTTACCTGATGAAAGACTTGCATCCAGAATATGTGAAGAACTCTTGTAAGGAGCAAAAAAGCAGAAAAATTTAAATAGAATTAAAAAATACTTCACACACACACACACACACACACACACGCGCGCACATGAACATGCACACACAGGTACACATTTATATGACCAAAAAGCATATAAAAAGATGTTTATCGCCAGTAGGCATCAGAGAAATGGAAATCAAAGCCACAATGAGATACAATTTCATATCTGCGAAAATGACTACAATCAGGCAACAGGCAGTAACAAGTGTTATTGGGACGGCTGAGCAACTAGGGCTCCGATACACTTCTGCTGGGAATGTAAAATGGTCCAACTTTGGGGAACTACGTCTCACTTCCTTACAATCAAAGATATTTAATCTGAGAGGCAGAAATTCTACTTTAAAATTTCAACCAAAAGCTATTATCCCAAGACATTAAGTCCACAAAAATCCTTGTCTAAGAATGTTCTTTACTGCTTGCTTCATAACGGCTCTCAACTGGGAACAACATATGTATTTAAAGTTACATATACAGTTTATATATATCAAATACGCTGCTAGGTATTATAGATTTTAGTAGGATTGGTAATAATTATATAGTGAAATACTATTTTCAATTAAAAAATAAACTAATGTTAAACACAAAACCAGATGAATGTCAAAAATACCATGCTGAACGTAAGAAGCCAGCCATACACCAGTATTGCACGATTCCACTCATCCAAGCAAACATCATCTGTGGTCCCACTGGGAAGTTCTAAAGAGACAGAAATAACCGATGGTGGTAGAATGGCTGGAAGGCAGGGCACCAGCACGCTGGCCAGGGAAACGGCACCAGCGGACTTTCTGTGGTGATGGAAATGCTGTGCCCCTTCAGTAGAAACCTGACTTCCCCGGCTGATGGCACCAGCCCTCATTCAGTCACCTATATACTGCAGAAGTTCGTTTCACTGTAAATTTGTTTTAGATTTCAATTCGATGACAATGAAATACTGACCTAAAAAAATGAGAGACCCAAAATAATAGTGACATTAAAAGAAGCCCGATCAAGTTATTTTGTGAATATCAACAAACTGATTCTAATATTGATATGGAAAGACACATGATTCAGAAGAACCTACACAATATAGGAAGAGAAGAGCAAGTGAAAGGATGGACACTACTTGACTTCAAGACTTACTAGAAAGAGACATCAAACAGACAGTCTGGTCTTGATAAAAGTACAGACAAGCAGTTCAGAGGAACAGAGTGGAGAGCTCACGAATGGACTCACAATCAATTTCTCTTTGAGAACACAACAGAGAAAGGACAGTTCCCACACACACACACACACAAAAAGTCACTACAACTAGACATCTACACGCAAAAATGAAAAACAAGCCCTCTATACACACATCTTACACCTTTCTCAAAAATTAACTCCAAACACAACAGACCTACGTAAGAAATAACAAATCATCATACTCCTAGGTGATAACACGGAACAATGGCTAGGCGATGCTGGGGACCTGGTGACTTTTCAGATACAGACCCCAGAACATGGCCCATGAAAGCAGTAACTGATCAACTGGACTCCATTCAAATTAAAACTTCTGCTCTGTGTAAGATCCTATCAAAAGAAGGTGAAAAGTTACTGACTAAAAGAAAATATTAACAGTCATAACTAAAAGAGGGACTGTTCTCCACAAGAGAAAAAAAAAAACTCTTAAAGCTCAACAATAAGAAATGGAGACATTCTCGTACACATGCTTACCGCAGTGTCATTCATAAAACAGTATTGGGCTGGGAACATTACAAATGTCCCTAAGCAGGTACATCCGGGCCCATTCATTATGATATGTTCACACAGCAGACTCTGACCGCTCTGCAGTAAGAACAAACAAGCAATAAGCCAGCAGACAGGTAAGTCTCCCAAATGTTGGGTTTGTTGAAAACAATCAGACACAAATACAGAGAGCTTTCTTCCATTCACACCAACTCCATGAAGAGGCAAAACAGAAGCTAGAAATAGGGCTCTGGGGTTGGAAAATGCTGATGGAGAGCTGACTGGAAGGAACAGGTAGAACTTTCTACATTGTTTGGGGAGGTGGATGCAGAGAGGTGAATACAATTCCCCAAATTCACCCAACGGCCCACTTAAGATCTGTACACTTTATGTAAAGTGTTTCTCAATGGAAGCCAAGTTTTTTTTTTTTTTTTTAAGATGTCTTTTAGCTGTGATCATCAGAAGGAACTCAGATCAGGTTCTGCCGGCACCATCTCTTTTCCGTGTGATTTTGGGCAAGTCCCTAACTTCTCAAGCGTTGGTTTCCTTCCTTTCACCATGGAGGTAATACAAGCGCCTGTGTCACAGGATAACTGTGAAGATTAAATGAGATGATAGCTAAGGAATCACATGATACAGCCCGTGAAATAAAGTCACTTCCAAGCATCGTCCCTGTTAAAATGAATCCATCATCAGAGTTTTCTAAAGAGTCACCCTAACAGCAATCGCAGGTTAGTACACACGCCCTTCTCCATCTCAAACCAATTTCTTGCCACAGTAGGTTACAACAAAAAGCCTCTTACGGTATTGCAGTTAGGACCAAAACCAGTGATTAATGTAAAATTGCTTTTCAATGGACAATGGAAAAACACAGGACAGAATTTGTGGCCATAATACCTCTAGACTACGGGGAAAGCAAAACAAAAAGCCCTCAAACCCAAAGCCAGATCATCCTCGCCCCTTCCCAACACTATTTCACTGGGCTCCCAATTCATCCCAGTTTCTATTCTTAGACCTCTGCTCAATCTGTTACCCGAGGGAAGCCAGAATGATTGTTTTATAAACATAGCTTAGATCATGTCACATGCCTGCTTAAGTTATTTCAACGGCTAAGCACTGCTCTTAAGATAAAATCCACATTTCTCACTGTGGCCTGCGGAGACCTAGGGTGACGTAACTCATTCCTACCTGTCAACCCTCAGCTAGCCCCGACTCGCACTGCCTGGTCAGTGCCCCACGGCCTCTCTGCTGTTCCAGCTGGCCAAGTCTGTCTGATCTGCTGGCCTGTGCTTATGGAGCTTCTCCTCTTCCCTTGAGCCTCCACTCAGATGTCTTCTTCTCAGAGCCACCTTTTCTGGCTACCTTATCTCAAGTAGGCTTAGGGGCTCAGTTTCTGATACATCGCCTGGACAACACCTGACTGGGGCACACACCTTATGTCTACGTTCGCTGCACACCTCCCGCCAGGAGACTCCGACTCCATGAGGACAGCACCTCACAAAGACGCAGCACCCTCAGCCCCTAAGAGCACTGATTCTGTTTGTTCCTCATGCTCATGTCTTCTGTTTGGACAGTAGTTTCCTCTAAATGACATGATGAATTAAAATGATGAGGGTGGTAATGACAGTGTCCTAAGATGAAGGAATTTCACAGAAATGGGAGGAAGTTCTTATTTCTTAGAGACATCCGACTAAGGTTCTAGTGAATAATATTGGCCAGAGATGCTGTATTTCATCTGCCTCTTCCACTGCACTACACATTGCAGAGTAACATTTCCCTTGAATAGGTTCATCAAGGAATCAACTACAGAGGACCAAATCCAAAACATCCTTCTCCTTGCTCCCTGGTTCAAGTAATTGGCCTAAGCCTCCTTTTGCTGAGTTATGCACAAGTGAACGTTTCCCCCACCCTTGTTTATTCTAAGTATCACTTGCACACATCACATCACATTTATATCTTGTCTTGCCATCCTGCACCATCTAACACTTGCCCCTGAACTGGCAAAGAATCAGAAGTAGTCCCTTATTTAGCAGTGATGGCAGGCACACATAACTCAAATTGCTGACTTAAAAAATGCAACACGTTGCATTTTTGCAACGTGGTGACTCAAGGGGTTAAGTCTCAGCACTATGAAGCTATCTGCAAGCATGGTAGCACAAGTTCAATGCCCAGCCAGGGAGCTTCCCACATGGTGCAGCAGACCTCTCCTGTCTTGCCCGCTGCTCCCCTCAGCAGCATATTTCAGTAGATCTGCCTGTTCTGCTCCCCGCTCTGTCTCTGGTGAATCCTCTAAGCCCCCCAAAACCTCTGGCCTGTACCCCAGCTCTTGTATGCATAAATAAATAAATAAATCTTTTTTTTAAAGTAACATGTATAATCCTCAGATGTTATTTATCAATTTCAGCACACTGAACGGATGTAAAATACCTGCAAAAAAGCCAAATCAAATGCCTAGCATTTCAACCTTTTTTTCTCATAAATCTGCGACCTCATAAAAGCAACACAGGAAAGCAAAGATGTGTCACAAAGTTAAAACATAAATAGTGGGTATGAAACAGAACTGAAGGCTAAGAGCCCAGGATTCATTTCTCCCAGTAACTGCATTACCATATCGAAAATGAGCTCACCAAACCTTCCCTTGCTTCTCTGGCTGAACAAGAACACAAAATTGTCATTCTAAAAATCATCTCAAAAAGTTTAAAAGTCCTAGCAAAATGATGATTCTGTCATTTTTAATGCACTTCAGGAATCATAAAGCAATTTTCCCGAGCACTATATAACGAGACCTCCATTAATCAGTTGTTTCTGCCTCCTATTCCCTAATGGAGAAAACCACTTCCAACTATTTAAAAATGATCTAGGAAAGCATTACTGCTCTCTCTATACCTCACTCCCCCAGATTCCACTCCCACCTCCCACCTTGGGAAGCCAACAGCTCTGCAGAGAAGCCGGAAGGCTGCATCACCAGTGTGAAGTCTCAGTCCTGACACGCAGGGTGGGAAAGCGGGTCCTTTCACTTCCTTCAGCTCAGTTTCCTCATCTTGAAACTTAGGCATCACATCCCGCAGGAGCGTGTGAACACCTAGGAGCGTCACCACATCTTTTCAACAGCAAAATCACAAATTATTAGTTGAGCTTTATGGATTCAGTAAAAATTTTCAGTGAGTTTGCCTTTCATGCCAACGGCATTCATTAACAGCCGTCCAAGCGTCCGGCTTCTCCCGCGTGCCGCCTGGAGCGCAAACATACAAAGACCCCTGCAGGCACTCAATCCTCAGGCCTGCAAGGTGGGGATTTCCAAACCAGAGGAGCTACAAGAACTCCCTATCCTGCCCTGCGCCCAGGGTAGGGTATTGGTTCGATGCCAGGGCTAGCTTTTCCACGTCTTCTGTTTAATACATCCCTTTTAAGAGATTTGCAATGTTTTTCTCTCTATAGCAACCTCTCTCTATTCATCTTTGAAGTATGACTTTTCACACACTATTCAAACAAAAGGAGCTGCATTTGAGTTTTCATCAGTTATTCTGACTGGCAAACAGTCCCTGCCTATTCTTTCAGGACTTCTTAAGCATTTCATCTCTGTAGTACATTGTATCAAAACAAACAACAACAACAACAAAAAAACCCTGCCAGAACTCATACTCTGTAGGACACTCTACAACACAAATGAAAATGATGTACAAGTAGTTATTTCAAAATTTTGAATAACTGCAAAAGGAGGTAGAACGAAGGATTAATTAAAATATGTAAGGAACATAAAGTAGAAGAGCTCAAGTAGGACAGATTTATCCAAAAGTTGTCTGTAAGAAAATGCACGGGTTAAGATTTTTGAAGGGAGATGAGGCACAGCTGTGGGCGGAAGGAGGAGCAGCTCCGGAGTGAGACACAGAGAGGACAAAGTGGGGTCCCCAAGGCTATGGCTGTCACTCCCCAAAACTGAATCTAGAAAAGTACAGATTCAGGAGGCTTCCCCACAGCTTCTAAAGAATCTTTATGACGCTGGTATGCACATGTAATGATAGCTGCCTTGGATTTCTGGAAGAAGTCCTGGCCCTCAACATCATTCCTGCTGCATAAACTTTTTGTCCCCTTATTTAAGTAGCCCAGGCCTGAACACTATAAGAAAGATCAAACAGTAACTAAATACTGATCTGATATTAAAAAAAAAAAAAAATCCATTTTGAACAAGGACAAATCCTTTTTTTTTAAATTTGACAAAAAACTTATTATGAGCCTTTATTGTCCCCAAATCTAAATTCCTCACTGCCTAAAAATCCATATTCTTTCTGAGTATATATAATTGCAGAATAGTGTAGAAGTAAAGACCACATACTAAGGAGCTGGTGAGTACAAATCCTTTTTTAAATGCTGAACTGAACATCTGGGCTCTGCCTTTTTTGTCAGTCACACTTGTTCTAAGTGAGTTAACAATCCCCAAATGAGGAGAAGTCAATCGATCAGGCACACGTTCAAAGAAACGAGCAGGACTTGGACATGATCGAAACTTAATCTGTCACTTTTAAAAGCTTCACTATTGGTCTCAGAGCAAGGCTATGAAAAAAAAGGGTTGCTAAACATGTTTTTACTTAAAGGTAAAAGGTCATTTCACTCTTTAAATGGAGAAAGATAGGCTCTGCTCAAGCACGTCAATTTTAAAGGTTGAAATTATATAAATGGCATTTTCTCCATGAGTAAACTGTGATGCACACGTCTAATTATAATGGGCCTCTTTATAAGGTGATTACTTGCCATCTGCCTTTTAAAATACACACACAAAGTAACTTTGTTCATGACTCAACCCTGGTAAGCCAAAGGAGAGGCCAAATATGTACAGATGAGAACAAGTTTCCATTCTGCTTGTAAATACAACTGACAAGAAAAATGTTATTCTAGGGGAAAAAAGTGACTTTCACTTTTAAATATTAGAAATATTCTCACCTGAAAGATCACGAATTTTGCTTAAAATTCTCATGTTTCACCACTTTTAAAAATGTGATTAATTGGCATGTTTTAGTTTTTAGCTGAGCATGGAAAACAAAACTTCTGCACACAAAATCCCTAGGAAATACAGAGGAGCAAAAGCAATAGGAAAGCTTATG
This sequence comes from Scalopus aquaticus, assembly GCA_004024925.1. NCBI lineage: Eukaryota > Metazoa > Chordata > Mammalia > Eulipotyphla > Talpidae > Scalopus > Scalopus aquaticus. The sequence goes on from PVIJ01001832.1 coordinate 144,872, forward strand.
CTAGATTCTGCTTGTAAGACATGAGTTCAGCAGCTTACGCGGCCTTATTTTTCCCTCGTTCTCTGTAAAATACAATGAGCGTGGAGAGTTCTCCTGGCAGTTCTCACTTGGCTTCGATCAGAGTTGATAACTGTAGAAAACAAGTCACCAAATCATGATGAACAAATTTACAAAATAATACCCTACTCTAGCTAATATACCAGAATATTGTGTTTTATCTCTATAGTAATCTCTTGCATTCTGCCATTTCAAGTACTTTTTTTCCAAACAGATGGTGTACATACAAAGCATGAATGAGTGTAGCAATCGAACAGTCCAGATTGCTCCATGTTATCTATTGATGAAGGAGTGGGCGGTCCGAGAGTTTATGCCTATGTGGCTTCATCACTTCAAGAACTAGCTGACAGCCGAGAAAGACTGCTTTCATAATCAACAAGATAAAGCAAATTTTGGGAACCTGACAAATGCATCTATGAGCACCTTTATATTTCTCTAAGTGCAGCATATACATTTAAGATAGCACGAAGGGAAAACAGGAATAATGTAAACATTCCACTTAATCTTTTAAAATGCCTCAAATAAAACTTTTAACCGATTTCACAACAGCTTTAGGAAAATGAAAAGAAAAAAAAAATGAACTTAAATGAGCCACGATTTATTATTATTTAATATGGCAAAATTCTAGGTTATGACATGCATTCACCAAATTAAAAAAGCAGATACCAAATATGATCCAAGATACCTAAGAAGTAAAATGAAAACACAGACAACAAAACACAATGAAACTATCTGCCTCTCAGAGAAACTAATAACAATCATACATAGAAGCCTATCACATATAAAATTTTGCCTGTAAAAAATATGTGTAATGTGCAACCATAATTTATATGGATAAAGTAAATATAATAGTATGCAGTGTGGAGAACAGCTTCACATTATATCATTCAATTTTCACAATAATCCTGAGACATACAAGGGCGTGGGGGATTCTTCCCATTCTAGTAATAAAGAAATGAAACTCTTCATTAAATGAAAATTAGCTAGAATAACTTAACACAGACATTTCCTAAAAAATAATAAGGTGGCTGAGAAATTTTTACATTTAACACAAAACCAAAAGGAGGGGCCTCCCTGGCGGTGCAGCGGTCGGCAGCACGAGTTTGACGCCCAGCCAGGGAGATTCCCATATGGCAGGCACCTCTCCTGCCCCGCCCGCTGCTCCCCTCAGCAGTGTATCTGCTTGTTCTGCTCCTCACTCTGTCCTAATGAACCCTCTCACCGCCCCTTTCCTCTGGACTGTACCTCAGCTTGTATGCATAAATAAATAAATCTTAAAAAGAAAAAACAAAAGGAAAAGTGAAAAGGACATTTCAGTAGACAGACAAAAGTTAAGATGACATTAAAGAAAGTGGACATATTAAATTGATTAACACTACCATCTCTGCTAATGGTAACAGAAAATAACTTCTATTAACTTTTGACAGAAAAAAGCAAGTATGTTTTGAATGTTTGAAATAATAAAGGTATCCCTTCAGGGGCCTCCCTGGTGGCTTAAAAAGGGTTAAGTCACAGCACTATGAAGCTATCCAGAGCCACTGCAACATGAGTTCAATTCCCAGCCAGGGAGCTTCCCACATGGCGCAGCAGACCTCTCCTGTCTTGCCTGCTGCTCCCCTCAGCAGTGTATTTCAGTTGATCCGCCTGTTCTGCTTCCCACTCTGTCTCTGGTGAATCCTCTCACCCCATCCCCCCCACTTTTGGCCTACACCCCAGCTCATATGCATAAATAAATACATCTTTTAAAAATACATACATATATATATACTTTTATCTTGTTTGTTAGAACACCAAAAACATTTAGAGAATTGACCAGCTTTACACAACTGCTCAGCAAGAACACAGAGATGGAGATCATTTCAGAAAACACGTCTTCTATAACCCAAACTGAAATAGAAGTCTGTCTGATTCACCACTGAAATAAAAAGAACTCCACCCTTAGTTACAACAGAATGTATTTAAGGTTAGTGCCATCTTTGAAAAATGAACCACTCACCTGGAGGCAGTGCAAGTATGATCTGATCTTTGTCAAATAGAATCATTAAAAAATAGAAAAACAGAAATTAATTCACTGACATTAAGGAGAAGGTTTGTTCAAGAAGGTTTCCTTTCCACTCCTAACTGGAATTTTACTTTGAAACATTCATTCAGATCTTCCAAGATATCCACTTATTCCAAAGGCTTACTAGATACATATTTAAAAATATATCATGATCGAAGCCTCTATCTGTGTTAGACATGAAGTGTACGTGTAACGTGTTATATCTCAACAATTCATCTACATTAATCTGGGAAACCATAATGGTGCATATTCTAGAGTTGAAAAAATACTGACTTCTAAAGACAATTCACTGCAACAATCAGTTCACTGGGTTTAATCCAAGTTTCAGTTTTGTTTTATTGATTTAAAATACATCTAACAAAGCAAGAAGCAGGTAATGCCATGGCATAGAGTCCCTTCTAATCTCTCTCTAATACCTGAAATAGTTGAGTGACACCTGCAGACACCGTAGGAGTCCATCCCATGGACACTCAGAGCAAGGCAGTGAGCACGTGATGAACCCACACTCAAAACACAGGAGTACACAGCATTTTAGATCTGAAAATAAACAGTAGGGCCCTTCATCCCCATTAAAATATGATAAAACGAATCAAATGAAAATGATTATCAAAGCCAGCCAAGGGCAAACAAATATATTTATATACTACAAGCTAAGGGTTAAGAACAAGAATAGGGCCTCCCTGGTGGCGCAGTGGTTAAGCGCTGCGCTGGGGCTGTCCGCAGCGGTAATGTGAGTTTGATGCCCCAGCCAGGGAGATTCCCATATGGTGTGCCAGACCTCTCCTGCCTCGCCCACTGATCCCCTCAGCAGTGTATTTCCGTCGATCTGCCTGTTCTGCTCCCCACTCTGTCTCTGGTGAGCCCTCTTGCCGCCCCATGCCTCTGGCCTGTACCCCAGCTTGTATGCATAAATAAATGAATCTTTAAAAAAAAAAAAAAAGAGGGCCTCCCCGGTGGCGCAGCGGTTAAGCGCTGCGCTGTGGAGCTGTCGGCAGCGGCGACGCGAGTTCGACGCCCGGCTGGGGAGAATCCCACATGGTGCGGCAGACCTCTCCTGCCTCGCCCGCTGCTCCCCTCAGCAGTGTATTTCTGATCTGCCTATTCTGCTCCCCACTCTGTCTCTGGTGAAGCCTCTCGGCACCCCACGCCTCTGGCCTGTACCCCAGCTGTATGTATAAATAAATAAATCTTTAAAAAAAAAATAATTAAAAAAAAAAAGAAAAAGAATATCCTTTTGGTTCCTATGCACTATTAAATTGTATTGCCATCTCCTAAAAAGCCAAAATTCAAATCAGAGCTCAGAACTGGCAAACCCTAGTAAAAATGTCAAATACACAGACTGCAAAGAACTCCCCTTCTCCCTTCAGGTAGAGAAATGTGCATCACAATACATCTTGCAACACCTCTATTAATGTAGTAGAATATTTAAGGTAAGCAGCTTACAAAAGAGTTAAAGTATGTGTGGCTAAAATGACCACAACACACTCCTGATACAATAAAAAAATAAAAAATATGTGCAGATATTCCTTCCTCTTCTCCTATTTATGTCACCCCATGATAGCATTCCGTGTAAAGATCACAAGTAGCTTTTTAGCCAGGGCTTTAAAAAAAAAAAAAAAAATCACTGCTATTCGCCAATGTCAAAAGGTGGATGCACCTCTAAGTGTCCACCGAAAGATAAATGGGTAAATACAATGTGGGTCCACATTCGGAATAGTACTCAGCCTTAAAAATGAGGAAGGAAATTCTGACATCTGCTACATGAATGAACCCTGAGGACATGCTATGACGTGAAAGAAGCAGTGCCCAGAGCAGGGATTCCACAAGGTAGCAAGACAAGGCAGAGCCACAGACAGAAAGTAGAACAGGGGTTGCCAAGGACAGTGGGGGAGAGGAGCATGGAGAGTTTCTGCTGAGTGGGTGTGGGATTTCTTAGGGCGGATCAAGAAACTCTGTCCCTGGGTACTGGCTGCACAGAAATAGGAGTGTTTTGAGTTTCTCTCAGGTGTACATTTAAAAACAGCTAGAAAGGCTTATTTTTTATTACCTATATTTTACTGGAATAAAATATATTAATTTTATGTAGACTTCACTGTACATACCTTAGTAGAGGAATGCATTATTTTCTTTTCTTCCTTTATTGAGGTAACATTGGTTTAGAACACGGTATGAGATTTAGGGAAGTAGGTTCACACCTCCTTAACTGTATGTTAATACCCCCTGCACGTGCGCGCGCACGCGCACGCACACGCACGCACACACACACACACACACACACACACACACACTCCAAGCACTCACAGTCCTTTACCCTAGACGACTAGGCTTCCTCCCCTCCTTTATTCCCACCTCCATCCTCCACTCCCCTCTAGAAGCCTCAATTCTGCAGTCAGAATTCTAGGGTTTGTTTTTGTTTAGTTTTGTCAGCTTCTTCCCCACCCCTTTATTCCCCACGTGAACGAACTCATCCAGCACTGGTCTTTTTACTCCTGACTGCTGTCACTCAGCATAACCCCCTCCAGGTCCATCCAAGTCATCCAAATGAAAAGACTTTGGTTTTTTTTTGTTTTTGTTTTTGTTTTTGTTTTTTACAGCTGAGTAGTATTCCATTACGTATATGTACCACAACTTCTTAATCCAATCCTCTTTCTTTGGGCACTTATGTTGTTTCTATGACTTGTTTATTGTAAGTTGTGCAGCCATCAGTGTAGGAATGCATCTGTCCCTTTGGAATGTAATTCTTGAGTGACTATGTCATCTAGAGATGAGTATCTACAAAAGGCAGTACCTCCTTACAGTCAATGAAATTAGAAACAGAGCCAAACAAAACACCAAGCTCTGTAACGAATGAAGGAGTGGAGGAAAGATGGCATTTGGGTCAGTAGATCTGAGCAAGGCCTTGCGCCACACCGCTGCAGTTTCTTCTCCCCATCTGGGATGCTGTCATCCTGTGGACACAAACGCCTAATATAACATGCCTGGCAGGTTCCCTCATCATTTCTCATAACTCCAAATTGGACTTTCAAATCACAAAAAAAGTAAGCAAACTGCCTGAGGATATCTTGCTGATGTGAGAAATGAAAGTTGCTGATTCTCTATAAAATAATTAATAAATCCCAGCTTTTGTATATTACAGACCCACAAAATTGAGTGAAGCACCAAAGCATTTCTTTCAAAATCACTACTGTGAGGAGGAAACACGACAGTAGATAAAACAAATTCCTATGAATCACCATACTCTATGTTTTTTTTAAAGATTGATTTTATTTATTTATGCATACAAGAGCTGGGGTGTAAGCCAGAGGAGCTGGGGTGTAAGCCAGAGGAGATGGGGGTGGGGAGTGAAAGGATTCACCAGAAAAGAGTAGGGAGCAGAACAGGCAGATCTACTGCAATACACTGCTGAGGGGAGCAGCAGGCGAGGCAGGAGAGGTCTGCTATGCCAGGTGGGTTAGCTCCCTCCCTGGCCAGGGATCGAACTAGTGCTGCAGCGGCTGCAGATAGCTTCACAGTGCTGAGACTTTAACCCCTGCACCACCAGGGAGGCCCCATACTTTGTTTTCTGATAGTTCTCCCTCAGTTACCTCTGAATATCATACAAGATACTCTGCAAATGTTCTCTTCCAATCCATTCCCCACAAATAATGGTTTCATGTGTCTCTTTAAATATACCCATAAAAAACCCACAAGGGAGAAAGAATGTTTGGGAAAGTTAGCCAGTCTCCTATTTCCAGTTGATTTACCAACCTTTTTTTTAAATAAAAATAGGATATTGCACAACAAGTGGACACAAAAAATAGTTTCAATGTGTTGTCATCCCATTTAGATTCTGCAAAACCTAAGTGCTACTTTTCACATGTTTGCACATGTATGTTTGTGTGTGTGTGTGTGCTTATGGTGTCAATTAAAAAATTAAGAAAAATATAATGAAACACTGTTAGTAGCCATTTCAAATATCAAGGCAAAACTTTCCGATGTGGATTTCTCCGTGTCACCAAAATTTTCTTGAGAAGGCTCTTAATCCAGCTTAGTCCTTAAAAATAGTTAATGCTGTTTCACTAAATGCTGAAGTTAAAGCATTTAAAACTATCTAAAGCATCAAGATGTAGTGTGGGTAACCATACTTCTTATTTCACTTAATTATACTTACCAAATTGTAAATACATATGACAGTATCAAACCCATCCAAAAAATGCCTTGCCATTAGTGCAAAGTTTTTAAATGTTGTAAAAGTAACTATTAACTATAGGTTAAAAGATCTCTTCTAAAAGTGCTTTTTTCTTAGCTCTTTCCCATTCCTAAACTGTTCAATGCACTTAGAAACACATGGAAATATTCTAGAGATGGGTCAGTCTTAAACTGTAAAACAGATCAAGAAACTTCAGGGCTACAAAACAAAACTGAAATTTATTAATTCAAGTTCATGGAAAAGAAAAGCAGGTTTTGCGCACTCTGTGGCTTTCAATGAACCCTAAACTCACACTTCAATGTAAAAGATGAAAATGGAAACTTCTCACTGGTTACCAAACTAATCTGCGAGATTATTTCAGCGTATTTCTCCTTCTCAGCTGCCCCCCACATACACTCCTACCACCCCACTGCTCCAATCAACCCCCACACCAAAACCAAATAGCCTGGAGGGGACCACTATAAAAAGATCATCGCGCCTCCCATTCAGTGAAAACAGAACATGCACCGCATCAATATTCTAAAAAGACCCCGTGATACAAACAAAGATCCCCAAGCCAAATTCTTCCTACTACCAAGTTGACCTGAGTCAGGAGAGCACACAGGAATAGCCAACATTGAGTTTGATGACTGTTTAAACCTATGTTAAAATAATGGTTATTTCCATACTAAACAACCCACTTGGTGTGATGTCTTCATTCCTCAAACCGCTCACCTATTTGTTATCCATACAGGTGTTATCATGGAAATGACTCAGGTTCTGGTTCACACTGCATGGTCCTGTATCTTAAGCTATTTACTTCATATTTCCTCAGTGTGTGTGTGTGTGTGTGTGTGTGTGTGTGTGTGTGTGTGTGTGTTCCACAAATCCTCTCCTATTCCATGCAGGAGAGAAACACAATGTCAACACACACACAAAAATTTTGAACACAAATTTTCATAGCAGCATTATTCATAACAGCCAAAAAGTGGGGGAAAACCCAAATGCCCAATCAACTGATGAATAAACAAACAACGTGGGCCCTGTTCAGACAATGGAGTATTATGCGACAAACACTACAACAAGGATGAACCTTGAGAATAAGCTACGTGAAAGAATTAGGTCACAAATATGACCTAGTGCACACTGGTGTGTGTGGAGTAGACAAATTTATATGGAAAGAAAACAGAGTAGTAGTTACCTGGAGTCAGGAGGAGAGAAGGAGCGGGAGGGGAAGAATGCTGACTGGCTAAGGAACTTTGGGGGCCTGATGAATCTCACACATGGCCCATGGAGGTTTAACAGGGTGGTGGGGGGGGGGGAAGGGAGTGTCCCAGGTTCCCTGCCCCACCCAAGGGAGGGTGGAGCTGAGCAGGAGAGATAAGAAGCTGCAGAAAGAGGGGAGGGGGAAAAAGGAACGAATGAGGCAGGATGGAGGCCAGAAGAGCCACAAGGTGCAGAGAGACATGTGAAGAAGCTGCACTTAGTTCTTGGCCTTGGACTGGCTGAGAGACCCGTGGGGAGTTTAACAATGGCAACACTGATCTGGATTTTGATTTTGTTCTTTTCCTCCCAGAACTGTCTGGCTGTTTCTGATCCTTTTCTACAGGTCCCTGCCAAAAGGCGTTTTAGTCTTGTGGCAGGCTTTTGGGCCTTGCTTTGGGCCAATGCCATTTGGGTGGACTTTTGCCCATGAGGTGATGGGTAACTCTGTGTGCTTGACTTAGAAACTATATTCTTTGTCTTTTCTGTATTATACACTAATTGTATTAAAGTTTTTTGTTTTTTCCCACTAAAGGTCTTACATGTTTTATCTTGATGTGGCAGATAGCAGAACCTATTTAGATTGGGCAGGTTTGGGGGTTCTGAGGTACCCCTCTTGCTGCCCTGAAATGAGGAGAGCTCTTGATTGTCCGGGGGGGACTAACTCTGCTCCACTGTCCTCCATTGAAGTCCACAGCAGCACAATTAGATAGCTGATTTGGCCATACGTCTAGGAGTCCAGTCTCTCACTTTACAACCCTCCTTACAATCTTTCCATCAGTCACTCCCATATTTTTCTTTCCCAAACAACCCTCTCACCATTTTTACAGCCACCTCCACATCCCCCGTACAGCACAAGAGCACAAACTAGCCTGACTTTTCACTCAGACTTTCTTCTAAGTGATTCTCCCCACGGCAGCCAAGGAGAGAGTTTTTATAACTAAACGCAATCACGCTCTCAAAACAGCTTGGCACAGCATTCAAAGTCCACACTCCTGAACACTGGCTAAGAGGCCGCACCCAGCCTGTCCTTACCCACCCCCAGGGAGACTGGGCGCCTCTGCTCCTGGTGAGCCACACTCCTGCGCTGCAGACTTGCTTTCCAGTCCATGTGCAAGTTAACTGTGACCTGGGTGCTCTGGCCCCCAGTTCTTCCCTGTTCTTTTCTCATGGGTGCCTCCTCTCCTCATTGAGAGCCCATCAAAAGCAATCCCGCTGGAGGTCACCATCTGCTTGATTAGCCCAACTCACTTATTTCACTTATTTCGTCTAACCAAATACCTCTTCCAGCCTCTGGCATTCTGACTTGGTGCCCCCAGAACTAAGGACAGTGCCTGCACCACAGCAGCCTGACAAATACTTGTTGAGTAAGTGAATGAATGACTGAATGAATGACGATTGTTAAAACAAGGGCGAGATAGGAAATCCCTTCAGAAATGCAGAAATAAAGCCCAGGACCAAAAAAAAAAAAAAAAAAATTGCATCAAAAAAGCTATCAAATTCCCACTTATTAGCTAAGAGTCTGCTTGACACTGTTTTATTTGTGAGAAACCAGGTGACAGAAGGAAGCAAAAGTAGGTATAATAGTTACTGAACATCAACAGTAACAGCCAAAGAAAAAAAAATTGGGAGAAGGACGGAATTGAAATACATTTCATGTAAAAGGAGAAAATGAAGGATCTTCTGATCACACCCAGCTTAACAGCAATCTTTGACTTCACTGCTTTTCCCAGGAAGCAAAGTCAGTAGAATGTTAAGAGAAGTAAGAATACTAGTGCTTTCGGGAAGTCTCACCCAACCATTTATCACAGGCAATGGACCAGCTCTGCGGGGAGGACAGTCTGCAGGAGCATGGCACAGACTCACGAGGAGGAACCGTCTCTAGGGGAGGGAATACAACATCCAAGGTGACCCTGCTTTTTTCTGTTTACTTCATCTTCCTGATCTGCCATGTCCCCCAAAAAACACTGCTTTCCTACCGATGAAATTAAGTAACCCTGAACCTTTCAGAGCTGCCTGCAGAGCTTTTTGTTATGCAAAGAATCTGAGTAGAAGTAAGGGAACTAGCTAATTCAGATGGTGATTTAAAGATTCCCCAGGCGTCCTTTTCAGATAGAGCGGAAATCTGCCACCCCACACTCCAGTGCGGTATGGTTCTGCTGTGTTTCCTGCAGGAGAAAATGTCCTTCCCAATTTTCTGATTTCCAGCTGGCTCCCCTGTCCTGCTGGATGGATCCTGAGAAGATCTTCATGGAGTAACAGTAGCAAGAATTTCTGCTTCTACGCAGGACTGGGTTTAAATGCGAGGAGACTTTCCTTCTAAGAAGAAAGGAAAATTAATGTTTAAAAGAATCTTTCTCCTCAAATATTGAAATGCCAGGATCCCTGTCTTCCTCGCTTTCAGTCTTCGGTTTCCGGGGCCCTCCCTCAGCACCTGGAGGCCCAGCGCAAGGTCACGTCAGCTGCGCCTGTGGAGGACACGCGGCGTGACGCCTGCAGCAGACTTCGCCCCCAGTCCCCGAAGACCATCCCAGATCTGCTCTCTCCAAAGTCTCCCTCTCACTTCTATTTCTCTTATTCTCAGCTGAACTGCAAGTGCTTTCTTCTCCGCCCTGACGTCTCAGCGTGTGCTCTCCGGCCCACCCCTCTGAGGAAGAAAGTCTTCACCCACACTGATGTCTCATTCACATCCACGCCTAAAAGTCTCCAGGTCTCTGACTGGTAAATGTGACCCTCTTCCCTCACATTATCAGCCTTTCCGTCCCTCACTGCTTTTTCTTCTCTTCCTTCAAATCAACTTTGGTTCGATTTATGCCCCACACCAGTTCCCTGAACCACGCTACGCCCTGAAATCACTCACAGCTCAGGGGTCTGTCTGTCTGTCCTCCCTTCCCATCACTGTCTGAAACGAGCAAGTTGTTATCTCACGTATTCCTTCATCCCAAGAACAGTCATTTTTCTTTGTCCACTCGGCAAATATTTATGAAACGCCTGTACTTTACACGCAATGTACTCAGTTCCTCGGCACCACTGCCAGCCGGCTCCATGGAAGTCCAGGCCGTTCACACGCTTCCTGTCAGTGTGGACCCTCAGCACGACTGGCCAGCCCCCCACTGCATAAACTGTCTCCTTCAGAGCTCATCGAGTTACCCAACTTCCTCGCACCCTTTCAGGCACATGCTTCCATTTTTCTTAAATTAATCCTACTTCCTCCTTTCATCCATAAAATGCAGATATTCACCAATTCCTATGTTCTAGTCTCTCTTTTCCTTCTATATTCCCTCCTGTGTGTTCTTTCCCAATAATGTAGTTTTTACTATCATCTCTTTGCAGAAAAATGATAGTGGCTAAGTTGATTATCGCGGTCAAATGTTATTGTCTTCATGCTCCCTCCAACTTGCCTTTGACAGGAAGGACGCTGTCCTCTTTGATAAAATGGTCACCCTGCTTTCTTTCCTCATTAATAGCACAAACAGGTTACCATATTCCTTACTATTAAATATTAAGCTCCCAAAGGTACATAATCACAGAGATGAAAGTCAGGGAGAGTTTTTCCCCGCCCTGGTGCTATCAAGCAGGATATAAAATGTTTTCAAAGCTAGATTTTCATAAGGGGAGGGTTACTGACTCAGAGACAGCCAAATTCCCACCCAGGTAATTCACTCCTTATTTTCTAAATCCCGCTGCTATTTCAACTGGGTAGTGCCGCCTCCTCCATCCCCTGGCCTGAGAAGGAAAAAGAAACAGCTGCACTGCACCGGGTCTGGGACAGCAGGCCTTGTAGACCCAGCAGAGACCCCTGAACGTCTCTACCCACACCCCAGAGGTCCTGCATAGTTCAAATGGGGAATGTCTGAAGATCCTCGAATAAAAGTTGGCCAAATAAGCACTAGAGTGAGCTACCAGAATTTTCCAAAGATTCATTTCACACTCCTTCCCCTCTCCCCCCACCCCAAAGCTTATTATAGAAGATCTGAATAAAACATTTACATGCAGGGTGGAGGAGAAATTATCCTTTCAAAGCTAAGTGCTATTTTTAAAAATGACCTTGTATGTGTTCCCATATATTTCGAATACTTGTGTTGCTAAATTTGGATTCATTCAGTTTGGTTTATACAAAACATATACCTTCAAGGTTCCTAGCTCATCTTCTGAAGTTTACAAAATATTAATTACACTTAAAAAAAATCATTATTTTGGGCCTCCCTGGTGGCACAGAGGTTGAGCACTGCACTGTGGAGCTGTCGGCAGCGCACAATGCAGGTTCGACGCCCGGCCGGGGAGAATCCCACATGGTGCGGCGGACCTCTCCTGCCTTGCCCGCTGCTCCCCTCAGCAGTGTATTTCTGATCTGCCTGTTCTGCTACCTGCTCTGTCTCTGGTGAACCCTCTCGCTGTCCCACGCCTCTGGCCTGTACCCCAGCTTGTATGTATAAATAAAAAATAAATCTTTATAAAAAAAATCATTATTTTAAGACTATTCCAGTGGCCCTTCCTTGTTTGTGCTGGATTATGGACGCCACTAAGTTGAAGACCGTTTTTTGTGTTCCTTCAAACAGACCTAAGGTTAAGTTTCGCTTTTCCTTTTCTTGGTCATAAAGATGCACAGGTGGCAGAGCTTTAAGTCAACTGAAAGAATGTTTTGGAAAAGCAGTCTCAATCCTATTTTCAGAGGGCAAAGAGTTCTGTCTGACAGCAAAGCCCATCCTCCAACTCTACCAGACCGTAAAATGGCCTGAAATCTGGAATTCTCCACTCAGAACAGGAGTGAGCTTTACCCCCAAACCCTGCTTTCAGGGGCCTCCCCGGTGACGCAGCGGTTAAGCGCTGCGCTGTGGAGCTGTGGGCAGCGGCGACGCGAGTTCGACGCCCGGCAGGGGAGAATCCCACATGGTGCGGCAGACCTCTCCTGTCTCGTCCGCTGCTCCCCTCAGCAGTATATTTCTGATCTGCCTGTTCTGCTCCCCACTCTGTCTCTGGTGAACCCTCTCGCCGCCCCACAGCTCTGGCTTGTACCCCAGCTTGTATGTATAAATAAAAAATAAATCTTTAAAAAAAAAAAAAAAACCCTGCTTTCAATTAACAATTCAGATTTTTTCCAACCTAATGGCTCCAGGAGCCTGATCGCTGCCTCCAAACTCAGCGAGGGCTTCCTGCACACTAACAACCGCTCCAAGTCCAAAAACTTGTTATTTGTCACGTACATACATTAAGTGAAACAGTATTTCCCCCTTGCAAGGACAAGTTATACAAACCTGGGGAGAGCTTATTAATTTCACAAGTTAAAACATTTTAATGCTGTTAGGATCCTTTTGAAAATAGGGGGAGATATTGCATGCCTGAGCCTAGCCCTAAGGTGCATTTTTTTTAATATTTATTTTTTTATTTATTCATGCATACAAGAGCTGGGGTGTAGGCCAAAGGTGCGGGGGGTGAGAGGATTCACCAGAGACAGATTGGGGGGTGCACAGGGGATCTACTGAAATACACTGCTGAGCGGAGTGGCGGGCGAGACAGCAGAGGTCTGCTGTGCCATGTGGGTCAGCTCCCTGGCCTGGCATGGAACTCAAGTTGCAGTGGCTGCCAAATAGCTTCATAGTGCTGAGACTTAACCCCTTGCACCACCAGGGAGGCCATAAGGAGGATTTTAAACATTTAAACTAAAATTGTCTCCCAGTGAACAAGAGATTTTTTCAAACAACAGCTTGCGCTAACAAGCCTTATGGCTAAAATTCTGGGCCTCTAAATGTATATTCATTAGGTGTAATATGATGCTGTTTTGGAATCATTTATTCATTTATTTAGTCAATAAATACCCATGAGGGTGTCAGATAGTATTCGAGATACTGGGAATTAAAGCAACAAATAAGGTCATTACCATTTTTAAACATCCCACTCACTTTTGGCTTTGAACAGAAATCTAGACTTTTTTTTGCAAGAGTCATTAATACAATATTTGCAGTGACCATCTAGCAATTCTTGTTTGTGGTGTAAAGCTGGATTCCTTAAAGCACATTTGTAACACTGGTTGATTAAAAAAAAAACAAAAACCTGTAATTATGCTCCTGTCCTTTATCTTCTTTTTTTTTTTTTTTAAAGATTTATTTTTTATTTATACATAAAAGTTGGGGTACAGGCCAGAGGCGTGGGGCGGCGAGAGGGTTCACCAGAGACAGAGCAGGGAGCAGAACAGGCAGATTAGAAATACACTGCTGAGGGGAGGAGCGGGCAAGGCAGGAGAGGTCTGCCGCGCCATGTGGGATTCTCCCTGGCCGGGCGTCAAACTCACGTCACCGCTGCCAACAGCTCCACAGCGCAGCGCTTAACCGCTGCGCCACAGGAGAGGCCCTGTCCTTTATCTTCTACTCAGTCATTCAATTTTTTTTCTACTTCCCCAAAGCAGGGTTGATAAGAAGTTATTTCTTTCTCATCAGTTGCTTCTCCCTAATGACTCCCAGCTATAAGATCCACAACCCACCTTATTTATTACCTTCCAACAGGCCTCACTGCACTCAACGGTTCACCGAAACCACAGATTTTCATCCATTTCATCAGTTTTTACACATTTTAGTGAGACTTCATACATGGAAAGTCAATCACTCAGAGTTTAAAAGGAATTTATCAAATTCGAAATTCACCGTTTATTGGCACTTTCTGATTCTCTGGCTCTGTACAATTTTTTTTGCACTATCCTCTTCACTTGGATCTTTTCTATCCACCACTAAATTCAAAGCCGCTTATTTTCATAACTTTCCTCCAGAAGTCTTTCTGCCACACAAAGGTGAGCTCCTTACAATGCAAAATGGAGGGACAACTTCCACTGTGACATTTTCCAACCTGGCTACTTACTTGCAGCCACATGCACTTCACCTTGAGCTGGAGAACCTTATCTGTGTACCTGTGTTTGTAGAGCACCCAGCAGAAGTTCAGAAAAAGTTTTGTTGTTCGAATGAAATCTGGGGTCATGCTCCCACTAACTGACTTTCCTAGTTAACTTAAATCTCACTGCTGCAAATGTACTACATAGTATGACTCTCACAGCAATTTATCAAGATAGTTGCTAACATTTAATTCTCTGACCCATGAATTCTCCAATATAAACATTCCTTACCAAAAAAAAAAAATCAGGAATATAAAAAGACCATATAGAGCGTACTACCGTATCAGCCGTCAGAGCAAGAGGTAAAAAACCAAAATTTAAAATTGGCAACACAAACTAAATTGGTGTTCACTCAGTGAGGTGTATTTCCAATAACTTGTAGTAACTTGGGGAACTTTTACAATACTAAGCAAAAAAGGAGGCCACACCTCAGTTCTGTATTCAAACAAATTTAAAGAAAAAATAAAACACTGGTTGGAAAAAAAGATTAAATGATGAATATCTTCGACTTTTCTGTATTTTCTCAGATTCCCTAATTAAAATATTTTATGACACAGTTTAAATGTACTTCTGCAAATTAATAGTATTAAAAATGTATTTCGGAAGTGTGTCCAAAGTGACTAAGTCTGTACTCTATAACAAATATTAATATAAATACACTCCTTAATATTAAAATAAGATTCCTGGTGTATAAAGTTTCTACAAAGCCGTCAATATGTTCAGTTAAACTATTCTCAGAATCTACTTTTGCCACCATGATTACAGATTTTTAGTAATTGTTATTTAAAAATATGACTGGAATGCTTTCACAAAAATAACATTTTCCGAAAGAAATATACGTGTGTCCGTAAATTTACTAACTTGTGAAGCCCCTGATTTCCCGCAACATACCACACAAAAACAGTTCCCTGCAGCAGGGAACACAAACAATTGTTTTAAACATGCAATCCTTCTAAGGGCCTTCCAACACTGAAGTAAATAGACTTTGTAGTCATTTTACCAAGTTTCTGAATTGACAGACTCAGCAGTTATAACAAACAGCTGGCTTCTAATAGCCTTTACCAAAAAAAAAAAAAAAAAAAAGTCAAAGAATCCCTATAAGCAAATAAAATCCACAATTTGTATAACCAACATTTCATGAAGTATTACCAAAATGTTTTTTTAGGGCCTCCCCGGTGGCGCAGCGGTTGAGCGCTGCGCTGTGGAGCTGTTGGCAGCGGCGACGCGAGTTCGATGCCCGGCCGGGGAGAATCCCACATGGCGCGGCAGACCTCTCCTGCCTCGCCCGCTGCTCCCCTCAGCAGTGTACTTCTGATCTGCCTGTTCTGCTCCCCACTCTGTCTCTGGTGAACCCTCTCGCCGCCCCACGCCTCTGGCCTGTACCCCAACTTGTATGTATAAATAAAAAATAAATCTTTAAAAAAAATGTTTTTTTTAATAATTTATTAATTTTAATCATTTTAAAATGATTAAATTTCATTAAAAGGTTAGTGGAAAAGCAAGTACATTTGGAGAATGGGTCAAAAATTTAAAAATCAGGGCCTCCCTGGTGGCGCAGGTATTAAAGTCTCAGAGCTATCAAGCTATCACCAGCGACTGTGGCATGAGTTTGATCCCAGGCCAGGGAACTGACCCACATGGTGCAACAGACCTCTCCTGTCTTGCCCACTGCTCCCCTCAGCAGTGTATTTCAGTAGATCCTATTCTGCTCCCCGCTCGACATCTTCTGGTTAATCTTCTCACCCTCGACATCTCTGGCCAACACCCCAGCTCTTGTATGCATAAATAAAAAAATTAAAGATTCAAATATTTTAAATGTATATCCATTTAAATGGCATTACTGAAATGGAACTGATAGACACACAGATCATGAAAATGTTACCCAGTATTAATGAACCCCTTTCCATTACATGGTGTAAAAAGAGAGCAATGAGATTTTGCACATAGTTGCTGAAAAAGCTACCAAATTATGCAAAACTTTCCAGCAAAGCATAATTTATCATCAGGGAATTAAATAATTTGGGAATTAGAAATATGGAGTCAGTGTACGCCATCTGAAAGGATGCCTCAGCTTAATTTTTATTTACTTTATGTCATAGGTTTCTGTGATGCATTTATCTCGATAGAATTATAGTTGTTCATTCACTCAGTTGCCCCTCATTCAGCAAACATTTGTAAGTGTCTGCACTACTGTAATTACTGTGCCAGGCACACATTTAAGTCCACAAGATATCTGAAAACTACAACACATACAATTGCAACGCAAGGAGAGAAATCTGAAAAGCTCCTCTTCGGGCTACAGAAAGGGAAGGGGTGGTGAAATCGGGGCAACTTCCTGGAAGAGGCAGCCTTTGATTGGGGTTTCAAATCAGGAACTAATGAAATAACTTGGGAAATAGAAACGTATGAGTTAGGGTATGCCATCCGAGAGGAAAATCTGAGAGGTTTTGCTTCCACAGTTGCAGGGGTCCTCATTCCATCCACAGAGTGGGCCCAGCTTTCTCCTTTCTCTTGAACCCCAATAGCCCTTCTCAATCAGGCTCACTTATTCAACATACAAAATCACATATACATCCCTTCAGGAATCTTCTGGGAAGCCAACCTCCTCAAGCCCCTTCCTCCATGAGGGGGACTCCGCATTATCACCACTACCACCTTCAACAACTATACAGCCTTAGCCAGGTTCTCATCATTAAAAGACTAAGAATTACTTGAGAACAGATGCTCTGTCTTCCACCTCCGTACCCCTAGAACTTATCGGAGATGCCCAGCACACTTACTAAAGGGGGTAGTGATGAACTGACAATGTGACCACTGTCAGCTGGAAAACCTGTTTAGAAAGCTCTTTAAAAGAGTAGAAGCAGGGCCTCCCTGGTGGTGCAGCGGTTAAGCACTGCACTGTGGAGCTGTCGGCAGCGGCGATGCGAGTTCGACACCCAGCCGGGGAGAATCCCACATGGTGCGGCAGACCTCTCCTGCCTCACCTGCTGCTCCCCTCAGCAGTGTATTTCTGATCTGCCTGTTCTGCTCCCCGCTCTGTCTCTGGTGAACCCTCTCACCACCCCACACCTCTGGTCTGTACCCCAGCTTGTATGTATAAATAAATAAATCTTTAAAAAAAAAAAAAAGAGTAGAAGCAAAAAGAAAAGAGCCCCAACAAGGGCGGCACCATTCCCAGAAGTAAAAACCTATCACCCTCGGTGCATGCATACTTGGGGCACCATTAGTAATGAAACCCTTCAACAGAAATTCATGTTTTCCAGAACATAATCACCTAATTATTCCTTCACCCAAGTACCAAATGTTAAACACCAATGCCATAACATGGCGCATACTAACTTTTCTGTAAGATAAAATAAAAACCTGATTACTTTTTACTTACTATAGTTACTGTTAATAAAATAGTGTTTTTTAAAAAGTAAGATATTTTCTGCAATCTGACCACAACTGAGCTGAGCCAAACAGCACGGGAGAGGAGGGAGGGGGCCAAAGAAAGGAGGACAGAGTCCAAGGGCTGTGGGGATGGGTCCCAGATGATGTGGTGGGGGGACCACACCTGAGGGGAGAGATGGAATACTGCCCCCAAATGAACAACGTGAGAAAATAAACAAGACAGTTTTATATAACTTCCTCTCGCTCTATTGCAAGGGGTGTAATCATCACTGAGATTTTTTTAAAGACAGGTGGAAAATAATGTACCGCTACTAAAAGAAAAGTTAAAATTACGGCTATCTGCCCTAGTGTTGAGAGAGGGTAAAATTACATATTAATGTGAGTTTAGGGCCTCCTTGGTGGCACAGCGGTTGAACGCTGCGCTGTGGAGCTGTCAGCAGCACGATGCGAGTTGGACACCCGGCAGGAGAGAATCCCACATGGCACGGCAGATCTCTCCTGCCTCGCCCGCTGCTCCCCTCAGCAGTGTATTTCTATTGATCTGCCTGTTCTGCTCCCTGCTCTGTCTCTGGTGAACCCTCTCGCCGCCCCATGCCTCTGGCCTATACCCCAGCTTGAATGCTTAAATAAATCTTTCTCTTTTTTTAAAGATTTATTTCTTTATACATAAATAAATCTTTTTTTTAAAGATTTATTTCTTTATACATACAAGCTGGGGTACAGGCCAGAGGCGTGGGGTGGTGAGAGGGTTCACCAGAGACAGAGCGGGGAGCAGAACAGGCAGATCAACAGAAACACACTGCTGAGGGGAGCAGCCAGGGAGTCAGGGGAGGTCTGCCGCGCCATGTGGGATTCTCCCCCGCTGGGTGTCCAACTCGCATAGTGCTGTGCTGCGACAGCTCCACAGCGCAGTGCTCAACCACTGCGCCACCAGGGAGGCCCAATAAATCAATCTTTAAAAAAATTTTTTTTCATCTGTCATCTAAGTAATTAGCTATACACAAATACTACATGGCAAAATTATGTGTATACTGTTTACTCATTGCTACATCTCACAGCCATTTTTCCAACAAATATTACAGAAAAAAAATTTCTTTCAGTGGACACATTTTTATATGAATCAGACATAAACAAAAGTTTTTTTTTTTTCTTCCAAAGAAGAAACAAAAGAAGAAACATTTCTCTTTTACTCTACACTGGTTTATTAAGACCCAGTGGAGTCTCTGAGTCGTTTTCTCTGGGCTATGGACAAGAGGTGACTTTTTCCTACTAGCAACAAGTGTGTCATTTCAAAGAAACAATCTTATTAGGAACACAATGTATGTGGAGTTCTTTTTAATCAGTAAATGAATTAACTTCACCAAAGCATTTCTTTCTTTTGTGGTCATTTCCCACCACAGAAAGAAAACAGCAGTAAAGAGCTATCTGAAAGTTCAATTTAATCTCCAAATACTGCAGTAAATAAAAAACTATTTACTCTCCTCAGTTGGAACTCTAAGAGTATTTTTCCAAAGAAATACGCAATTCTCTACCTTGCACTAGAACTGAAGGATATAGTAGGCATGGTTATTATGGTGAAAAACCCTTTAGAGTTTAGTGGAGAGATCAGCCAAGTACACAAATAATTAAGTTAAAAGGTAAGTTAAGGTACGGTCTCTCTAACAGCAATCAGTGGAAGGTGACAGTGCAAAGTGCCAGGTTTGAGAGCCAGAGAAAACTGGGTAGAAAGTGTGATTCTACCACTTGCTAATGTTGACTCATTTACAGCCTCAGTATCCCTCCTGGTAATAAAGAGGGGATATTGCTTCTCTGGGAGGCAGCATTATGGATTAAATCAAACAAAGGGTCTTATAAAAATAAACATGCCACTTGGAAGGTTTTCTTTAAATAACAGTTGTTAATATTTCTATTACTTTATTATTCATTTTGTAGTAAGGAAGTGTCAAGAAGTTTTAAGGAGATTACAGTACCAGAAAAGGGACTTAGCTAACTGAAAAATCAATGATGACATTGTTCTAGAACTGTGTATTATTAGAATATTTACAATTCACTTACAATTTTGATTTAAAATCAAAACTAAAGAAAGATATCACCTCTCTCCCGCAAACTTAACTTAGGCCTATTGTTATATTTTCCCGAAATATAATCAAAGGAATTTTGCCATCTAAAAAATTTCCTACTTCACGTAAGGGAATATCCTAAAAATAACTTTATAGCAAAGTAAAAATAACTTTATACAATATGAATAAGGAAGCATTTTCATTAAAATCAGGTATTTCAACTGTAACAATCTTTTCAAATTATACTTTGGCATTTCAGTCCCATGTGCATTACAGTTTTGAAATTTTATTTCAACCTGCTTTATATAAAAGTCTTCTTCCTTTATCCCCCCAGGAAGAAATAATCTTCCTGTTCTTTGAAAATCCACAGTACTTTATACATGCTAGACTTCTAACACCTTCTCTGTCTATTTATATAGATAGCCTTATTTTTCCTGGACATACTGCCCACTGGAATCATTCGATATTTACTAAAATAAGAGCATCTCAAATAATTCATGCAAATGTGTTTAGTAACCCATAGACTAGTATCAAATATGTTAATTTGAAGACATTGTTTTAAATTGAAATATTGGTAAGATTTCATTTATTGCATTGCAGTGCATATTATTACCTAATACTATTATTTCAAATTTTAACACGGCCTCCTATATAAACCATCACTTACTGCCAATGATTTATTTAAAAAAAAAAACAAAACCACTATTCTCAAATAATGTTACTCTCCAGCAAATGGGGAGGGACAAATGTTAAAAAAAAAACAAAAAAAAACAAAACTGAGCACTAAAGACATGAAGAATTGGCTTCACTATCAGCCCAAAGAAAAGACCTTTATTAAGTAAAGTTCTAGTTAACTTGAATGTCAAGAAAGGTCCTAGCATGTACTTTACAGTAATGTTTATTATCATTAAGAGGATCAATAAAAATAATGTAGTACTAAATTTTAATTTTATAATGAGGTGCTTAAATATGTCAGTGGAAATGAAAAGTATTAACTAATTGCAAAAACAACCCAGGCTTTCCAAGCCTTCAGTTCCTACTGAATGATCAGTGTAGTTGAGGTGAAAACTATTAATATCACTGTGAGGTAACTGACAACCACATTCTTTATATTTGCCTTATTTAAATGCCACTAGAATACAGGAAGGGTCTTTATTGTTTTTGGAAATGTAGATATACATTTGTATTTTTATCTCCTAACTCATTTTGAACATCAATAATATTTTCATTTAGCAATACAGTAAAATAAATGTCTAATATAACCAGATGTAACTAATGAACACAAAGTAGTAAAAAACTTTGGGTCCAGCAATTGAAGAGTTATGGATATTCTGTGTACAAAAATAAAAGTGACTTGCTGATTTTTTCTGTAAATATTGTTCAGGCAAGAAATTTTCAAACCTTAATATTCATTTGCCCATTTAGTTGCAAATTGCCAAGTCAATAATGTACAACTAGAACATTTGATTCATCTGTATCAACTCAGTTCTAATTCCAATTCAATACCATAATCATGAAGTTAAGAAATTACACTAATTTCTTGAGTGCCCAACACACAAAAAAATACAGAAATATATAGCAGCAAGAGTTGCTGACCCTAACAAAACTAGTAAAAATCAAAGACTTAAGTGTGGTATATCTAACATATCACGGAAATATAAAAAAATCTTTTTAACTTTAACCTTAGCAATGGAGAGATAAAATACACTCATAACAGCATACGTTATTTCAAGATCCTACTACAATTTATTCTATTTTACTAAAAAACAAAACTTGTGGCGTACCAAACTACATAATAAATCATTTATGATGATCAACAACTACACTGGAGTATGATCAGGAAGTCATTACCATAAAACATCTTTCACCACGAAAGTGGTGTGAAAACACAAAATAAATCACAGGTCCAATTTCTAACATTTGTTAAGTACAAACCTAATTGTTTGGGATCAAAACCACAGCAATTCTAACTTACGGTAAAAATAGGAGTTAAAAAAAATCTATTATCACAATTCACCATTTACTAAGCATGCCTTCTACTTCTTTGAAAGAAAAAACCTTGGAAGACAAAAACTTACATATAAAGTATCATGTTTGAAAAGTTTCTACACTCTTATTTCAAAAAACAAAGCCGAACTGGAGAGGAGTCCATCTATCTGATAAGCTGCATATAATGAATGCTGTGTGCGTGTGTGTGCTAAAGCAAAAAGGAAGAAATTCTTCAACAGACTCTGAGTCTCCCAAATATGGTGAGTGTGACTAACAGCTGAGAGGAAACGCAACTGAAACTGTCTGGAAATCCATTAAAAGCTAGGCACAGAAACACGCCTGGGTGACAGTATAGTTAGATGTGCAAATTTGTGCAGGAATGTGGCCAAATTTTGGCAAATTTCCTCATGGTCTTAGATTTACTGACAATGGCATTTCATTTTCTGTTGTAATGTTACATTGAAAGAACATTATTTGAATGGGCAGGGTTGCTCTATTCTTTAAAACAAATTGACTTAAAACTTGGATTTACAAACGCATGGCATTTCAAATAATCCAGGAATTTGTACAAAATACTACATGTTCCACATGCCCCCCACACACACACACACAAACAATAATATCTTGGGGGCAGGGGAAGATAAGGAAATTTAACAGGAAATGCAAAAATGCACATTTAAGTATATTATTTGTGTTTGTTTCTGCTAAAGTAGTTTTCAGGATCATTATAGTGTCTGTAAAGGATGATTATTTTAAAGCCTATGTTCTTAATACATAATCTTACAGACTGTTTAACTCCAGTGTTTGCTTGTTCTTAGGAATAAACTAAGTAACTCTTAGAAATCATTTAACAGTCAAACTTGGTGCCATTCACTTTGTTCTGAACTCCTCCAATGCCCCCAATGCTATGGAATGTCACACTGAAAAATAATAGCATGCTGTTTTTCCTTTTAGGGCTTATAATTTAATATGACAATCGGTTAAACAAATGTATATTCAAAGGTACAAATACTCTATAATTTTTTTTTTATAATTTTTTTTTTTTATTTTTACATACAAGCTGGGGTACAGGCCAGAGGCGTGGGGCGGCGAAAGGGTTCACCAGAGACAGAAAATACTCTATAACTAGCTGTGATGGGTAGAACAAGGTATCTTTCATTCAGAATGCTCGATTTATTTCAGAACATTTACAAGTGAGCAGTAGTAGGTAACATTTATACAGGACTTTGTAATTAAGGAAGTGACTTATGAAATTCACAGAATCCTGCAAATTTCCCATGACAGTCTATGGGACCCCCATTTTATTAACAAAGAAACCGAGGTCAAGGAAATTTAAGTGACTGAACCAAATATACACACTAAATAGTGAAGTCAAAAGTCCAATTGAGTTCTTTCTCACAGTTAAATCAAGGCAGCTGGCTGGATTTACAGCATTCAAGCTCTCTAATTTAAGGTATCTCATTTGAGCCCTAAAAAACCCAATGAGCTAATGGCAGTCAATATTCAATAAATGCACAGCACGAGGGCTTCCCTGGTGGCACCAATGGGTTAAGTCACAGCACTATGAAGCTATCCAGAGCCACTGCAGCACGAGTTCGATGCCCAGCCAGGGAGCTTCCCACATGGCACAGCAGACCTCTCCTGCCTCGCCCGCTGCTCTCCTCAGCAGTATATTTCTGTCAGTCTGCCTGTTCCGCTCCCCACTCTGTCTCTGGTGAATCCTCTCACCTCCCCCCCCCCCCCCCCCCCACCACCTCTGGCCTACACTCCAGCTTGTATGCATAAACAAATAAACCTTTTTAAAAAATAAATAAATGCACAGCATGCAACAGGCACTGTTCTACTACTGCTTCCTCCGGACCAAAACCTTATAAAAGGATTTATATTATTACTCAGTTTTACAAGGGTAATAAACTGAGGCTCAGGGAAAATAAAACACTCCAAGACCTCAGAGCTGGGTGCTAGTTCCAGAGCCTCTCTTTCCACACACTCTAGCAGGTGAACATAAAATAGGTTTGGAACCTTGCCCAAAGTCACAAGAAAATAGCGGAGGAAGAACAAGAAGCATGCGTCTAACCCTTCACCCTAACCACTTTTCCTAAATGTAACTGGAATACAGTACTTGGTATCATTAAATCTGGAAGGCACTCTTCAAGGGGGGTCTTGGTGTAAACTGTTCTTGGAAACAGAGGCAGAGTAACAGGGATGATTCCATCAGGTTAGAAATGACTGATCTATTTCCACAGACTGAGGGCAGAGGAGCGTCAAATAAAAGGTACATGAGCAGAGACAAGTGTATTTGCTATTCTGATGTAGGGAGTATGCATTAGGGAGGAGATAAGCACAAGGAAAGCACAAGACCAATGTTTTGAGAAGAAGTGTAAAATAACGAGGAGGTCTGGGTAACACCTCCAGAACGACTGATATCTCTACTCTTGCCTCAAGTACCTAGCACACAGGAAGAACTCAAGCACAGAGAGAACGTGACTACAAACGGTTCTTCATTTCTCTTTTCTGTAGCAGAATGTCATTTTCAGTTTATCAACTCCATTTCACTGTTTACAACCTTCCGGTGGAGCCGAGCGAGGAGAAGGGGAACAGTCAGCATAAAGGGCTGCTTAGTACTGAATATTTCCCACAGCATTAATCCATGCTGGTTCCTTGAGCACACAGGGCTTCCTCACAATCACGCTAACATGGGGTGAAGAAATCACAACAAAATTCCACTCAAATGAATAAACTGAAATGCCAACCTTAATAAAGTTCTTGCAAAAAGTAGAATTTCCAACAACTGGAGAAAATAAAAAAATCATAGGAGGCACCAAACATAAGGCTTCCAAGTAACAGCCCTTTCTAGAAGAGAAACTGAATGAGAAAGTAACCCTAATGGAATTTTTCTCATTACTTAAAATAAACCAGGTCACTGAGATGGACTTCCACTATGTCACTGTGTTCATTTTAACTTAATTCTTCTTTCATCAGACCATAAATTCCCATGGAAATACCTTAGACACGTGCTGATGATAATTGGAATGCCCAGCATTTCAGCAGAAGTACTTTTGCATGAGTTCAACAAACTAAAAAGAATGCAGTGAATTCCCTCCAAGGTTTTGCCTATGTCAACAGCTGTTTTATGCATATGAATTATCTCTGTAGCTATAAAACATGTGTCAAACACATTACAGGAGTCGGCAGGAAGCCTTAATGGGCCAGACCAAGGAAAAAAATCTGAACTATACACAGAAACAGCAAAATGCAGCAGAACTTCGTAGAAAATAGCAATCATACCTTTTTTTTTCTTCCCAAAGCCATTACTGTTAAATATATCTCGATGAATTAAGTTCAAGTGTAACTACAATTGAAATACAGGATTTGACTGAGCTGTGACCTATATTTCCTCTCAAAAGCAAAAGGGAATAATGACAGTTGTGAGACTTCCATTTTTCTATTCCAGGGTTTTTCTGCAAGTTATTCACAGTCGAGCCAAAAAGCAAACTGCACTTAGTGACAGTGATTTGCTTTAAAAAAATACTTACCTCTGCTGCTGCTCACAGGCCAGAATTTTAACCACAACTGAATAAATGATAACTACATCTGTTCATTTCCTTTTCAACTGTACACACCAAGAGGTGTTCAGGAAGGAAATAATCTCAATATGCAACATGATAGCTAAGTCTACAATGATAAGCATATGATCTATTTACATACAACAGAACCAACAATCAACAGGACAAGTACAAAAATAAGACATATGCAGTTGAAAATACCCACCCCTAGCAGAAAGCTTTTTGGTGTTGATAATTTTGGCAGCATATTCTTGTCCAGTAGGGATTTTCATACATCTTCTTACCACTGAGAATGCCCCCCTGAAAACCAATAATTAGCAGATCATCAATTTAATCAGCTCTGATACTCTACTAAAAAAAAAAAAATGCAACCACCTTAGCGTTTTTATGGCTGTTAGTGAACTGTGAATTACCACTGCACTACGGGGAACGTCCAGAAAAGAAACAATTCTGCCTTTTAACTCAGACCTCCTTTAACGATGAAGAACCAAAGTAAATTTTATTTAACTGGGAGCAGTTACTAATGTGTAACCCACAAAATGAAAGGAAAGACCAATGGTGATGGCTCTCATCTGTACATGAAATTTGAAAACATTTTACAATTCACACTCACACAGCACCAAACGCTGAGAAAACCCTGCAAAGAACAGAAGTGAGGAGCAGTAGAATCAGCTGGCTATTTATTTTGGTGGTTGTGGGGAGGGGGGGGGGCGCTAATGTGGCTCCAAGTCGGTAAATATGGCGATTGTTTTCATTAAAATACAAATGTTGGGAACATTTGTGTGGTTCTACAAAAACCCTAATTGGTAATTTCTCTGTGCCCAGTTTTAGGCTGGGGGAGGGGAGCGATTTGAATTAAGCAGCTCTTCCGACATAGGCTCCATGTTTAACAGTAGACCGTGTATACATACATAAAGGTATAACCTTCGTTATATGTATAAGATATTTACATTGCCTTTCATTCAACTGCGTAAATCACGATCATCACACAGAGGCACCCCCTTTCAGAAGTAATAGAACCAGCAAGAGAGAGAGATTGGGTTTTGGTTTGATGCTAGGGCTTGACCCCTGGGTCCCTAAGAACAAGTCCTCGGTAGTTCCCCTACTCCCCACCCCCCCTTAATATCTCCAAGTACGGATGCCAGTCGGTGCAGGAGGTGGTTTAATTCAACGCTAGGCTCCCTCTGGGAAGGTCTCTTCTGGTCTCCAGAGGGCTTTTCCGCTGCCCGTATAAATAAATCCTCCCAGAGAACTCAAAGATGCACGTAAATCCCAGGAGGGATGATGCGCGCGGAACGTGGTGCAAAGAACCTAGAAGGTACGGGGCAGGGGGTCTGGCTCCTCTGGGTGGCCCCTTTCCGGGACAGAACAACTACTGGATGCGAAATAGACTCTACGCCAAGTTGAACTTTCGGCATCAATAAATATGGCACCGTCTGTGGCAGTAAGTTCCCATCCGTACGTGGGTCGTACGGCCAACACGCTGCCTAAGCAGGAGGCATCTCTATTTACGGAAAACATGATCTATGTTGCATTTTACATGGGTTCTTCCTTCCTCTGCCCGCGCGCACACACACACACACACACACACACACACACACGCTCGCACACTTAACAGGATGACAGCTACAACTGCAGGGATCGTAAATCCACTAAGTCTTTAGTGCAAGAGGGTGGGGGAGCGGGAGACCGCCGGCTGAGGCTGATCGGAAGGAGCCACAGCTGGGGTGGGGGCTGTGCCCTTCTCCGCCCCCTCCCCTCGCTAAAAGCACCTTCCTCGGGGCTGCTGACCGGGGGGCCCTACTCCCGCGTCCTCTCCCTCGCCCCACGCGGGAGGCCGGTGGGTCGGGGGCCAGGCGACCCGCCCTCTGCTGGAAAGGGGCCGTGCGGATGCCGGGCAAAGGCGCTTACTTTCCGAGCTCCTCGAAGAGCTGGTACTCGTCCGTAAACCTGGTGCAGGTGGTGGTCGAAGCCATCCTCGCGCCGGGCTGTGCCCCTGGCTGGGAGCGCGGCGGACTCGACGCTAGCAGGCGCGCGGCTTCCCCGGGACTGGCCCCGCGGCGCTGTCACCCAGGGCCGCCCTCACTTTCCTCGTCCGAAAGTAGCTCGCCCGGGAGGGAGTGTGCGCAGGGGCGGGGCGGGAGGGGACCAGACAGGGTGGCGTGGGGTCTCCTCCTCGAGGTGGGGCGATCTTCCTCCTCCTCCTGGCCGCGCTTCCTTCGGCTCCTCCGGCCGCTCCACCCGTCCCCTTGCCAGCCCCTCTCCCCTGAGGCAGGGGTCAAAGTACTCCGGGAGAGGGGGCCGGGAGATGGGAAACAGCTGGGCACGGGGCGCGAGGCGAACAGTTGCGAAACGAGCCGCACCAGGGCAGGAGGGGCAGGCGCGGAGGGGAGGGCGGCCGAGGGGGGCGGAGGCCGCGGAGCCCGGCGGCAGCTGTCAGCAGGCGCGGGGCGCGCCGGGGCTCGGCCGAGCGTGCGCGCCCGGGGCCGGCCTCCCTCCCGCGGGCGCCTCGGGGGCCTGGCGCTCCCCTCGAGCCCGCCCCGCGCGGAGACGACGCGGCGAGAGAGCCCGGCGCAGCCTCGGCGGCCGGCCCCGGCCTCCGCCTCCTCCCCCGCGCCGCCCCCGCGCGCGAAGCCCCCTCCTCGCCGGCCCCACACCTCCCTCTAGCGACTCGGCCGGGCCTCGGCGAGCGCTCCCTCCCGGGCTAGGCGCGCGCCCGCCGGCCCGGGAGAGCCCCGGGACTGGAGGATGTGCGGGGACGGGCGAGAGGCTGGAGGTGAATGAGGCGAGACGGCAGAGCTGCCCGCCGAGGCCGGGGCCGACGAGGACCTGGGCTGCCGCCCATGGTCGCGGGGACCCCCGGCCCTGTCGGGGGTGCCGGGCACTGGGGCCGCGGCGGGCCGGTTCGCGCGCCCCGGCGCCCCAGCTGCGAGGTTAGGGGCGCAGCCACCTCATCGGGGCGCCGCTCGTGTTGACACTGCGGGGCCGGATGTGGGCAGCCGCCCGCTTCCCCAGCGAGGTCCCGGCCTCGCAGCCACCGTCGGGGGCCCACCCCAGCCCAAGCCGCCTTCCCAGGCGCCGGCGCCGCCTCCGCAGCCCCCTTATAAACGAGGGGCGACGCCGGCCGGGCCAAGTTTCACTTCTGCTTTGACTCCCTGGTGATCACTCCCCAGCGCCCCCGCGTTTTCTACGGTGGGTCGCTCAGACTCTGGCAACCCCCACAAGCCTCCGCTGCGGCCCTACACGCTAGCAGAATGAAAGCAAAAACTCCGCACCCGGCCACACCTTCCTCCCGAGTAACTCCGGGTACCCTAAGTTCTGATAGTAAGGCGGCTTCTCGCGAGAGCTCCCGCCTGGGGGCGGGGGCGCGCTAGTGGGGAGGTTGGGCGTCGGTCACGCGACCTGGTGGGGGCTGACATCACTCGCGTCACATGAACACGTCCAGCCCGTCTCGCTGTGCAAAGGGGAAAAGGGAAAGGAGAGGTCGCGTGTGCTTCGCTGGCGAGCTCGGAGATTGGGCCAAAGCGTGG
Source organism: Scalopus aquaticus (assembly GCA_004024925.1). Classification (NCBI taxonomy): domain Eukaryota; kingdom Metazoa; phylum Chordata; class Mammalia; order Eulipotyphla; family Talpidae; genus Scalopus; species Scalopus aquaticus. Next base: position 173,840 of record PVIJ01001832.1, read on the forward strand.
CACAGGCGTGTGGACTCCCTAAACGGCTCTCTGAAAAATCAGCCTTTCAAGAATGCGTCTCACTCATTGACATACCTGTCACCGTTTATGGTGAGGGCGAGAAAAAAAACGATTCTGCGTGACAGTTACAGTAGACAAATTGCTGAACGTTAGAACCACCACTGGGCCCGCCTTCCAGTGCAGGCTTCTGCAGGCTGCAATCGCAAACTGCGAGGCGGACCAAAAATACAAGGGTTACTAAAGGCCTTTTCCAAATGACTGCCTTTCTCTTTGCAAGAGAAAAACATTAAAAAAAAAAAAAAAAACAAGCTTGGAATTCTATTGCAGATTTATTCGTCATTCGTGTTACCTCCACGACTCAAAATTTCATTGCTACACTCTAAAAAAAAATCACTTGGAGATGAGGAGAATCTTAAGATTGAAGCTGTTGCTTGTTCCCGGAGGCTGCTATTAATTAGCAAGTCACCTAATCCTGTTTCCCCTCTTTCCCGATCTGGGGAATGCGGTTTTGCCAGAAACTGAGCAGTTACTGAAGTGCTCAAAATTCCAAAATGGTCACAGTTTTTAACACTAGAAAGTGAGAGACAGAGAGACAACGAGACAACGGACTACAAACGGAGTCACTTGTGCTAAGCCCCATGTCACAATTCTTAATACTCATCTGATTGCAGCTCAGCCTCTCCCAGGAATATAATCTTAAACCAGTTGGTCTGGAGTTATATCTTCAGCACTACTAAGGTGATCTGCCCTATGGGCCCTTGTTACCCCTTAAAGGTAAAGGTGACCTTGCCACCAACTCTTTTTCCTTATCCCTCCCCTTTCTGCCATAAAAAGCCTTTCATTAGGACACCTATAGGGAGTGCCTTTCTGTTTGCTAGCTGGGCTGCCCTATTCATGAATTATTGAGCAAAGTCAACAAGAGCCTTAAAGTTTACTCAGTTGAATTTTGTTGTTTAACGATGCTTATTATAACAAAATTGATTTCTGAATGTATTTTGAATCCAGACATAAAAAGCAAATACAACATTATAAAAAATGTAGTGACACAGAAAAGAGGATACCAAAAACTGTACAGGAAAGACACCAGGTGTTAAATATTATTAATTGGGCTATAAAGTTGAAAAAGAAAGTTTGGTCTAGGCTAAATTTTGTACATTATATCTTAAATATGTAGCAATTTGGTTCCAAGTTATAATGTGATAATTTAATATTCTTCTTTGACTCTAAACATGAAACAGAAAAATAAAATTAAACCAATACATAAAAGTAAAATTAAGCCAATAAATAAAAACAAAATTTTATAGCTCTGGGAAACTTTAAAATATTGATACTTAGGTCTCATAATCAAAGTATTTAATTCAGTTATTTAAAGTTCCAGTAATTGTAAATGGTTATGATAAACGGGTACTACAATAAAGGAAACCTAACTGAGTTTTAATACTAATGTATTTCCAGACAGTAAATGTGCACACTCTTTAAGGAAACTGTTTACTTAATCTATATTGAACACTAGTCCATGCTCAACATCTTGGACTAATTAAAATATTTCTCTGACCTACACAAGCTCTGTTATGTCTTTCTGAAGTTTTGACCTCCTTAGGACAGCACTTCCAAAGTTACACAGAACCTCCATTTGGATGATCACCTCCTGCTTCCTTACTGGTCTCTTGTTTCTGCCCTTGCCCCCCTTCATTCCAGTCAGCCCAACATCCAGAATGATCCCCTTACAATCTCAGTAAGAACAAGGCCTCCCTGGTGGCACAGCGGTTGAGCACTGCGCTGTGGAGCTGTTGGCAGCACGCCATGCGAGATGCGAGTTCGACGCCCGGCTGGGGAGAATCCCACATGGTGTGGCAGACCTCTCCTGCCTCACCCGCTGCTCCCCTCAACAGTGTATTTCTGATCTGCCTGTTCTGCTCCCCACTCTGTCTCTGGTGAACCCCACCCCACGCCTCTGGCCTGTACCCCAGCTTGTATGTATAAATAAATAAATCTTTAAAAGAAAAAATCTCAGTAAGAACAGATCACGCCTTTGCTCAAATCCTCTAAAGCTTTCCTGTCTCAGTTGCACAAGAATCCAAAATTCCACAATTGGCCTCCAAGGCCCTGGAAGATCTGGCCTAGTCCATACTCCTCCAGCCGCCCTGGGCCTCGGATGTTCTGGAACATTACCGGCATGCTCTGATTAAAGAGTCTGCATTTGCTGTTTCCTCCTTCCAGGAGGGTTCATCGTCATCCTACCTTCTGTAGGGTAAATGAGTTCTTCAGGCTCTTTATACCCCTAGCCTCCGTGGCTATTACCTGTGGCCTTGATAGTGTTAACACAGAAGGCATGTGTGTGGGGGGGCACATGTGTCTTATTGAGGACACCTGCAGCATGGGTGTGTGCACATGTGCAAGTGTGCACAACTGTGCCTAGGAGGGAGGTAGTATCACCCTGTGGGGAGGGGGGCTCAAGTTGCTGCCTGCTGGCTTGTTTCCCTGCTTACTGTTAAAACCTGTGAAGAGGACACCAAGGCCTCGAAAGTCCTCTTCTAAACTGTTAGAATCGATGATGAACGTATGCGGCCTGGGATGGTTGCAAAACAACGCCCATGTCCTATCTTCACCTCCTTCCCATTTGTTCTCAAATCTCTTCTTAGTAGGGGCAATCTGTGGCCTCTCTATTAACTCTTGCACCCCTCTCAGACACAGTTTCTGTGCCCATTCCCTATTTTGTTTTACCTTTAACATCCGTTAGATTCTAGTGTACTATGAAATTTCTTTTTTTCCTTGTTAATTGCTTATTCTTCCCAAGGAGAATAAAAGTTCTCCAAGAAAATGAATTACTGACTCTTCTTCACAGCTCTATTTCCATTAACTAGAATAGTGCCAAACAATAATAGGAAGGTGCTTGATGATTTTTGTGGAATGAGCTAATTATTTGCAGTTCAGTTTCTAATCCCAGTTTTCTTATTACAGTTAGTAGTTTAGTTAATAAAAGTAGAAGACATCTGACTCTAAAGGAGACTGTTTTCAGTCAAATTGGTCATCGGCATCCCATGATCAAAAATGTTTATGCAGAAAAATGGATTTTACAAATAAGCTAAAAATTGACATCCAGGGGAAAGGATCTAGTACTAATTTTCTTGCCACTGATATCCAAAAAAGAAGGAATTTCAATGTTTTAAATACATTGGGCTTACTAAATTTTACACTGTAATAAAAAATATACATCAGGAGTTTCAAATAACTAGATCTCATTGTGAAGACACAGGTCAATGTAAAGAAATGGGAGGTATGACTTTAAAATGAGATTTTGAAATGTAAGATGGAAAACAAATTCTAAATAGCAGCATATTTGGTACTAGTCAATTTAATGACAGAAAAATCAAATCGACTATTGCTTTCAATTACTAACTTTCTACCTTGTTAAGGAGAAAACACATTTTAGCCTTTTATATTGGAAAGACAGTAACACATAAAGCAGGCGGGTAGAGGGTGGAACAGGAGCCTCAGGGGAGCAGAGAGGGCTAGAGAGGTTTGTAAAGTAGTTGTAAGCAGAGCAGAATCACTAGCAGAATTGCTGAATTTCTATCCAATGAAACTAGGACCAGAACCAGTACAAAACCTTGCTCTAAATATACTCCATCTGTCTTTTGTGATATCATTCTCTGATGAAACAGTAGCAAGCAGAGAGAAGACGTGGAAAATATCACTACATACAACATAAGAACCAGTGGCAGAAAAGTATCTTCTTTTGCTCAGTCACTTGCAAGTAAATACTGCAAGACTTTAAGTACCACTAGGACTAGGGGTTTGTAACACTCAAGTAAAGAAAACAAACACTGTTTTGCCTTGCTGCAAACTGCTAAGACAAAACACAACCAAGGTTTGTGCATACACTCTCAATAGTAAGTAGATTTCTGTCAGCATTGTTAGCACAGTCTGTAGCCTGCTTCACTGCACATTTAGACGCAAGGAGAAAATGGGAAGTAGTTGGGCCCTTTCTAGATCGTTCTCCCAGGGTACGATAACCTGACCACACAGAACCACATACAAATATTATCTACTAGTCAGTAGATCATCATTCCTTAGCACAAAATGGATTTGCAGATGAAGAAACAAAGTATTCATCACATTAAAGCTAAAAACATAAAAGGCTGGCTTTATTCCACCAGGCTCAGGAAGATCTTTTTCCCTAATGAAACAAATAAATGTGTAAAGAAATAAGAAATTAAGCAACAGCCACACAATGAAGAAAAAACTCTTTCCCCATTGCTTTCAAGCACCTTGGTTGGCATACTTAGCCCTCTACACACATGAATGACTACCTAACACTCTGCTGAGAGAATTACAGCAGGAAATTGTATTAAGTAGGAAGTCTAAATTGAAACAACCGTATTAAAAGATGTTGCGTCATCAATAAGGTAAAGAAAACAGATTAGGAGAGGTCGTGTCTTCCTCTCACAGGTAATGACTGTCACTTCTACTGTTGCACACTCATCATGAAGGATTTTGATTAGACCATGGGGTGCTTCCTCAGTCCCTACCCTGCACCAGCACAAATCTTGTGATATTAAAAGTGCTCAGATATGCCATTAAAAAAATGAATATATGCTATCCTGTCTCTGTCTTCCAAAATAACATTAAAAATGCCCAATTTTTCCCAGACTGTACCGAAATCTCTTCGTTACTCCATATAAAGGATTCTTTTCAAGCCTAAGTAACTCAACTTGTGTGTGTCATTTCAGACCCTTGCTGACATTTTCTCTGCTGGTTTCCTTGCTCACAGTCTATTCACAGTATCCACCCAACCCCACACCATTTCCGTCCCTTTTCTTCAGTCTCCTTCCTGGGCTCTTTCTTCTCTACCTTGTGGGTGTTAAAAAATAAAATTCATCCCAACACATTTAGAGGTCTAATTGGCTTTAATAAATGATTCATGAATCAGGCAGCATCCCACATACTGTTACAGAGAGGAATTGTTACAGAGAGTACTCTCTGCTAAAAGGGGAGATTCCAGGTTCCCTGCCCCACCTAAGGAAGGGTGGAGCTGAGCCCTGAGGTGAAGCTAGAGGAGACTTGGAAAAGTCAGAGAAGGAACCTGGAGCAGAGACACGTCAAGAAGAAGTCTTGCTTGTTTCTCGGCCTTACACTTTCACCAGGGACTTGGAGGACATGGGAGAAACACAAGGGTGAGAGGCCCTTGGGGAGGCTGACAATGGCGGCCTTGATCTTGACTTGTACTTTGATTTTGCTCTTTTCCTTCTAGACTGCCTTTTGACCCTATCCAATGGGTCCCCACCAGAAGGTGCCTTAGGCTTGTGGCAAGCTTTGGGGCCTCAGCAGCTGTGCTTTGGACCAACCCTGTTAGGCTGGGCATTTGCGCGAGCAAATGAGTATCTGGGTGTTTTATGGGACACTGTTATCGTTTCTTCTCTCTCTGCGCACACTATCCTATTAAACTTCTTTCACATTGAGAGGAGAAGGCTTTGCCTTTATGTGGCAGGTGGTAGAACCTATTTAGATCATACAGGACTGGGGTCCTAGAATGCCCCTTCAGTCTTTACACTGATAAGACGAAGCAGAAAGGCTCTGTCAGGGACTGGGCAACATAGAAATTTTTAGAAGGCAGAAAGAGGGTTTTGTGGCAAAGCCATCTCCCCTTAGTGAAGGGCAGGGGACTCTTATTCAGATAGTTTCAAAATTGCTGACCAGGACACTCCACACTGACTGGTTTAACATTCCACTCTGGGGCGAGGCTGAAGCTGCCTTTCAGTTAGGTATTAAGCCTTGATGGGGGCCCAGCAACACTCATCTGCTGTCTGCCGTTTCTTTTTTTAACAGTTATAAATGGTGTGCTCTCACGATGGCATCTTAAGCCGCTCTTTTTATTTTATTCCATCTTAAGCCGCTCCCTCTCCCCCCACCACCCCCAGCTGATTTATTGTTCATTAACATTATTAAGCTTAATAATGCTTGTTATCTCAATTATTATCTGACTTGAGTCTGGTTCTGAGATACACAGGCACAGACAAGATGTCTGGACTACAGATTTATTGATACAGCTCTCAGGAGAAAGGGGAGGAAGCAGAGGAAGCAGAATTAAAGCCAAACAGAAACAACCCAAATAGTCCCTCCCTGCAGGCAACCTCCCCCCAACCTGATCTGCAAGGTGCCCTGGAGGGTAAATTATAGCCAAATTTTGGTTGCCTTCAGGCAAGGAGTATCTAGCCCTTCCTTGTGGTCTTGAACTACCAGCTTAGGGAGGGGAATAAAAACAGACAAATCTCTCAGTGGATCAAGTGAAAACCTCATTTGTTGCTCGCTAAATAGCTCCTTAGTTCCAGGATTTGCTGCTGAGAAGAAAGTCACAATTCAAGGGGCCTCCCTGGTGGTGCAAGAGTTAAGTCTCAGCCTATGAAGCTGTCCACAGCCACTGCAGCCCCAGTTTGATCCCCAGCCAGGGAGCTTCCCACATGGCGCAGCAGACCTCTCCTGTCTCCCTGTTCCCGTCAGTAGTGTATTTCAGTAGATCCGCATGTTCTGCTCCCCACTCTGTCTCTGTCTCACTCTCACCACCCCGCCCCCCACCTACACACACCTCTGGCCTGTACCCCAGCTCTTGTATGCATAAATAATTAAATCCTTGAAAAAAAAGTCACAATTCAAGTTGTTAGAACTGGGGCGTGGATGCACAGACTATGGGGCGAGGAAACAGATGTCAATATGCTAACAACTATGAAGCCTGTGTCTCTAACTCTGATCTCTTCCTCAACTTCAGACCTGTCTTGCTAGATTCCTTATGGAAATTTCACCTGGGTTATCCCACTTCTAACCCTGACTCAGTATCTCAAACATTCATTTCTTATATCCCCTCTTCACCTGCACCTCTCTAGGTCTCGGTGAAACCTAAGGGTTCCCTATAACATCTCTTAGGGTGACATATTTTGCATACAATTCCCTCTGCAAATGCCTTCATGCAGATCCCCACCATCTCACACTTGGACTGAGGCATGAAACCCTGTTCTCTAGTAAATTCACACTGAAAAAGTCTAATGTGTCTCCTCAGTGTAGGTCCTGTTACTCGCTACTCTAAAGGCACAAAGGAAATGATCCTTTAGCCTTCTGGATTCTTCAGAGGCTGGACAAATGATCAAACAAACTCCGCACAGACACATAAGGGGAGAAAAGTAAAAAGTAATAGTAACATGGAAATCCCCTCACACACCACACAAGTGAGTACCACGACACACGGCTTTAGCCTCCATCTTAAATAGCTTTGCTAACGTGAGGAGGGCTGGGCAGAGGAAGGGAAAGGTCAGGTAGAGAATTTACCAAGGAAGGCACAGCAAACACAGGTGTGCAGATTTCAGTTCTGCCTGCCCTACTGAAAAGAAATAGGGTGATTATTACAGTCAGGAGATGCCCTTAAGGGAGCAAGCTGGTCCTCTGTACAAGTAAAACTCTTTCACACAGGGCAATCTCTACTCAACCTTCAGAGCCTCTCCCACAAAATAAATCTCTTGGCAAAAAGAGATGTTTGGGGAGGTAGATTTTTGCTCCTCTATACTCCCCATATAAGCCTCAGGGAAGAAAAGACTCAAAACCTCTTGTGTGCCCTACCAGGTATTTCCAGGACTGGGCCCTTTTTAGTTTCATAGATCTGTCTCTTGTTCCCACTCGGTATCAAGACTCTTAAACATTTATAGAATATCTCTCCACTTCTCTCCACATCTCAGTACTGGCATTCTAGGCTAAGCTGCCATAATCCTCCAACCAGTTTGCTTAACCTGCCTAACTGTAATCATTCTTGCACAGTACTCATCCTCACACATGAAAGAGAATGATCTTTTGAAAATAAATCTGATCCCATCATTCCTTTGCTAAAATGCTTCAATCACATCTCTAGTTATCTGGAAATCGAGACCAGAATCTTTTACATGTTTTAAAAAAGGAAAAAAACAACAACAAAAAACAGCACAATCTGTTTTGTTTGTTTCTTATATCTTATTTAAGAAGTCATTTCCATTCCCAAGGTTATAAATATATTTACCTATACTTTCTCCTAATATTGCTATACTTATTCTTGATGGAGACTAAGAGCAGAAAAGTTAGGATGGAGACCTCACAAGGCTAGAAACTGGAGATGGGGTAGAAATGATAAATAGTTGTTAAATCTATGAAAAATCCTTAGGTGCCAACTGCTATATAAAGTATCTTGCAGGGAAGCCCTGGTGGTGCAGGGGTTAAAATCTCAGCACTATCAAGCTATTGGCAGCCACTGCAGCACCAGTTCGACCCCGACCAGGGAGCTGACCCACATGGCGCAGCAGACCTCTCCTGCCTCTCCCGCTGCTCCCCTCAGCAGTGTACTTAAGTCGATCGGCCTGTTCTGCTCCCCACTCTGTCTCTCGTGAATCCTCTCCCCACCCCTCCCCACCCCACCTCTGGCCTACCAGTTCTTGTATGCATAAATAAATATTTTTTTCAAAGAGAAGTATCTTGCAGTCCTTGATGATATGGATAGAGGGCCATGATAAAGAAGCCCCAGCCTTTACAAATCAACCTAATCACACCCTGAATGTGATACGTTTAAGAATAGATACCAATTCCTCATAAACAGCATGGTACTGGAACAAAAACAGACAGAAAGACCAATGGAACCGAATAGAATACCCAGAATTAAAGCCACATATCTATGAACAACTAATCTTTGACAAAGGAGCAAAGAAAATGCAGTGGAACAAGGACAGTCTATTCAATAAATGGTGCTGGGAAAACTGGACAGCCACATGCAAAAAAATGAAGCTAGACT
>PVIJ01001833.1:0-110682 GCA_004024925.1 Scalopus aquaticus
CTCCTGCCCAGCCTGGTGGCTACAGTTACAAATCCCCAGAGAAAGGCGAGGTGGGTGGGCCCAAACCTCCTGGGAGAAGCGCTGGCTTAAGGAGTCCTTCTGTGGTTAGGCTGGGTGGGGCCAGCACCCAGCACGCCACCTGTGTGACCTCAGGCCTCTGCCTTAAAGTGGGGCCATCCTTCCTGAGATGCCCAGCAGAGGTCCTGGCGTGGGCCTGCACAAGGGGGTCCGGTGGGCTGGTGTCCACTGCCAAGTGAGGACCTGACTCTCGGAGCGCAGGCGCGGAGGCAGACACTGAAAACCAGCACTTTCTGGTTCTCAAGGCCAGGCCGTGGCTCTCCAGTGTTTGGTGACAGGGTCACCAACGGCTGCCAGGGGCTCGGTCTGTCTGTCTGTCCGGGTGCTGGCCCTGTAGCGGTGCTGGGGTGGGGTCCCAGGCAGGTGCTGGGCGGTCCACTGCTGAAGCTGCACAGCTGGGGCGGGGTGCTGAGAACCGCTGCCCCCAGCGAGGGTCACGAGGGTTCACAGCCCTTCCCAGGGCCAGGGGTGTCAGCAGGGGGCCTCTGAGACCTTCTGGAGGGGCAGGATCTGCCTTCTGCAGGTTGAAAACCCCTGGGCACAACCTGGGCATTTGCAAAGTCCGGCAGCACCAGCAGGCTGCACTGCTAAAGACTCTTGGGCTGCTGAGACCCAGCCTCCTGGGGTGTGGGCTGGGGGGCTCAGCTGGGCTGCCAAACAGGAGCGCTGACCCAGATGCGCCTCTAGTGTCAGGACTTGAGAAATCCAGACTGACTTTGGGGTCAGGAAAGGGGGGTGCCCTTGGGGACTCCTTGGGAATTGCCCCTAACTGCTGGGAACCATTTTATCCTGATTTACAGTAACGGTTCTTAGAATTTCAGCAAAGTACTGATTCAAGGATGAAATGATGGGGCTTTCCGCTGGAGGGATTCAGAATCTCCCAGCTTCTCTCCTCCCCGTGGCACAGCCGCCCCCAGCGCTACAGCCAGCAGGTGCGGAGATGAAGCAAAACTCTAGGCCACAAGGTTCTTTCTGCCCCCCAGACAACCTCAGAGAGGACCCCAACGTGTGGAGAGAAGGGAACCTCTTCACCGACTGGCTGTCTGACCAGTTAACAGCGCCTCGGCCCCACTGCCCCCCCACCCCACGCCAGGCTCTGGCACTTTATCCTCTGCCCGGAATTCCGTCCCCTCTTCCTGCTGCAGCGAGGCCAGCAGCAGCAGAAAGGCTCCCCAGAGAGGCTTTCAAGGGACTCCTCCACCCTCTCAGATCTGCTGCCAAGCCAGCCACCTTCCCCAGGCTCCGGGAGCTGAGTGATGATCAGGGAGAGTGTATTCCTGATGGCGGGGCTTGGAGAATCGGGGGCCGCCTGCCAGCAGCAGGAAGGCAGAGTCTGTGGGTCCCCTTGTTCACTCCATCACTCACTGTACAGGGATGCAGAGGCCCCTCGGGGCTCAGGGGCCCGGCTGGGTCCTAGACGACTCCAGGAGCAAGACGCCACGCTCACAGACGCACAGGAGGTGACCTAGCAGAGGGGTAAACAAGAGCTGACTGGGCCCTCAGAGACCTGGAATGTTCACCCAGCAGGGCCCCTGGAGAGACTGTTAGCGCTGAGCTTTGGGGAGTCCATGATTTTCCCCGACTGTGGCCCCAAAGGGACACACCAAAGGCAGATACCAGATGGACGGAGGTGCCTGTGGGGTTGGGGAGCCTGTGCCCCTTCCCTGGCAGGGATGCACACGCCATATCCCTTGCCACCGCCTGCCCAGGACAGCGGCTTTAATTCAATCCCACAGATGCTGTGCCAGCGCCAGGGCTAGAAGCCGGCCTGGAGCTCAGCATGGGGCCTGGCGGGGCTGATTGAATCTGTTGTCTGGAGCCCTGAGAGAGGGGCGCCATGGGGAGACCTTCATCCTCCCAAACACAGCATGACCTTCTGTGGGCGGGAGGCACTTTGGTCACCAGGCAACTGCCTCTCTTCTCCCCCAGGAGCTGATTAAAAGTGGTGGCCTCCAGGGGCCTCCCTGGTGGTGCAAGGGGTTAAGTCTCAGCACTACCAAGCTATCCGTAGCCACTGCTGCACGAGTGTGGCTGCAGGAGTTCGATGCCCAGCCAGGGAGCTTCCCACGTGGTGCAGCAGACCTCTCCTGCCTCACTCGCTGCTCCCCTCAGCAGTGTGTTTCAGTAGATCCACCTGTTCTGCTCCCCACTCTGTCTCTGGTGGATCCTCTCACCCACCCCACATACCTTTCGCCTACACCCCAGCTCTTGTATGCATAAATAAATCTTTTTAAAAAATAAAAGTGTTGGCCTCCATCAGCATGGTTGGTGCCCAGGAGGCCACCAGGGCAGCCGAGACCAAAGCTCCATTCGGCTCACCCACATTCCCCTCATGCAAAGAGTGATGTCGCTTCCCGGGGCCTCAGTTTGCCCATCTGTAAAATGGCAGAATAGCGGCTGGGTGGCGAGGAGGGTTAAAAGTAGATAATTGCAAATTACCTAAGACAGCGCCTGATATGAGTAAGGCATATAGGCGTCGACAAGGGGTGGGAAGCCATGATTTGTAGCTTCTGCCCAATTTGGTGGCATAAATACTCCCAACTCAAGCTACCACTAATTTAGTAATGGGCTTGCAAAATTCCTGCAGGTTCATCAGTTTGCTCTTAAGCAGCAGCAACAGCAGCAGCAGCAGCAGCAGCACACCACTGCCCCTGGCTCATCTGTCCCCTCACTCTCACTGTTGAGGGCCAGGAATCTGGACACTGCAGCGAAGGAGTCAGTCTCTGACCTCAGGGACCCCAGAGTGTGGGAGGAGAGATCTGAACAGACCCTCACTAAGGGACAGCCAGGGCCACCGGAGCCCGCCAAGGGAGAGGCGGAGGCCTGGAACACAATCCCATTTTACTGAGGGGCCGTGGACCAGACTCAGGGCGCAGATGTGAAGTTGTGCCAGGGTCCGTCCTGTAGTTACCCGTCTCGCGCCCCTGCCCCCCTAATCACACAGCTTGGGTGTACGCCCGAGGCTTGGCAGTGTTCTGGGAGCAACAATCACTTTTCTTAATCTTCATGCCACTGATGCCAAGGAATTCAGGGGGCTCCAAATACTTAAAACGACTTGGCCCCTGACCCAGGCAGACCACACCTTGTACAAACAAGTCAGGATTAGCGGCGAGCCTGACATCCACGCGCATGCGCTGAGGTCTCAGCTCGGCCCTGGATGGTGTTTCTCTTGCGCGCATTCTGGCTCGTCCCAGGGATCTTGGGCCCTGGTCTTAGTGTCCATGGAATCAGGAAAGACGTGATCCCAGTTTGCATTTTGAAGTAGACTTGTCTTTTTGGTTATCTTTTCAACACTCCCTTCTTAACTGAACCACCCTGTTCTTTCAGGTGCACCTCAAGTGATGGCGTGTGCAGGGAGCTGGATTCGGTCTGTGATGTCACTGAACCTCGATGTCCTTATCTGTATAGTGGGCACCTTACCCCATCCTTAGAGTAGGTGGGAGGATCCAGCGCGGGTGAAATGCCCAGCACACCCGGCACAGACGGCGCCCTCCACGCAGTCTGGGAACACCAGCCTGAGCCCCCTCTTTCTGCGGGCGCTCCACCCCTCTCTTCCCCACCAGCCCTGGTGAAACAAACCAAGCAAACTCACACTGGAACCTCTGTCCAGCACTGCTTGTTATCATTTTCTGTCTTGGGAGTGTGGTTTCTGCCAAGAGATTTTAGAATAGTGGTTCCTTCTCTTTCTGCGAGCTTTAACCTGGACCCCAAGCTGCAAAATCCTGTCCACTCTCTGGCTTGCTGGGATGACGGCCTGTCGTTCGGGTGTCCGACTTCCCTGGGTCCTTCACCCCCAGAGCAGCAGCCCTGCCCTCTGGCCCCCTCCACCTCTGCCACCAGCACCTCCACTGGTGGCCAGAACCCCAGAGCCAGGCCCAAGCTGTGTGATTAGGGGGGCAGGGGTGGGAGACAGGGACTATAAGACAGCTCAGCAGGAGGGGGGCGGCTCTGTGGTGAGGGTGACTTGAGCATGTTTTTCTATTATTTATATAATTATCAACCGTGACCTATTGCTGGAATTCACAGGGGGCAGATGGAAGCTTGTTCCTGGACAAGCTTCAAACTCCGCGTTGTTGTCCGAGAAACAAGCTCACCAGAGAAGCAGAAGGAGGTGGCAGGGGCCCAAGATCTATTTTAGCTTTGCCGTGTCTTTACATCCAGCAGCGGGGCTGGCTCTGCAGCGGGAGGGGGGCTGTGAACCTCTGGCTTTGCAGAGATTCTAGGGTTCCCTAGAACCTCTCACCAAAAAGCAGCAGCCCTGGAGGGGCCTCGGATGGGTGCCATTCATTTACTTGGTACCTGTGAATTGGGGGAGCGTGGCACAAAGACTGCGCGGCAGGATGTCTGAAAGGCAGAGTAACGGCCTCAAAGATGTCCACATCCTAACCCATGGAGCCTGTGACCGCCTTGTTACATGGAAAAGGAGGTTACGGTTGCAAGTCAGCTGACCTTGAGAAGGGGGGTTCTCTGGGCTACCCAGGTGGGCCCAGTATAATGATAGGGGTCCTCGAAGGGGGAAGCCAGGAGGGCCAGAGTTGAGAGTGGTGTGGAGACATCTGACCAGCCCTCACTGACTTTGAGTTGGAGGGAGGGACAGCGAGCCAAGGGATGCAGGTGGCCTCTAGAAGCCGGACAGTGCAAGGGAGTCCAGAAAGGAGCACTGTCCTGCTGACGCCCTGATTTTAGTCTGGGGAGACCCACTGCAGGCTCCTGTCCCCCAGAACTGTGAGATGACATATTTGTTTATTTTAGGCCACCAAATTTGGAGGCGTGTGTTAACGCAGCAAGAGGAAACAAACGGGCTGGGTTTGCCCTTGGCCTGACTTCTTCCTAGAAGGGCGACTGTAACATGCATGAACACACCACCCAGTGTTCTTGCTTAAATTCGATTCCTGGGCCCCTTTCCAGAGGTTCTGAAGCAGGTGGCCCAGGAGCACACTGGCAGTGAGGACTGAGGGGGTGATGCAGGGGCTTCTCTTAGGGTAACAGCTCTGTTGAAAGATCATTTAAATGCCACAAAATCTAAGTATTTTAAATATCTACTGAATTGTGCAACCATCTCCATGATGAATTTTAGATCATTTTTATCACCCCACACATAAATCCCATCCCTTTTACCTATCACCCCTCAACCCTCCCTATGCTTTCTGGACCCTACGACCAGGAATCTGCTGCCTGCATCTATGGGTTTGCCTGTCCTGGGCGTTTCATAGAAGGGCAGCCGTGTAATATGTGGCCTTCGTGCGTGGCTTCGTTCACTTCCATGATGCCTTCAAGAACCATCCACATTGTAGCAGGTGTCTGCACTTTGTTCCTTTTACCTGCCAAATAATGTTCCACTGTCTGGATGCTCCATGTTTATCTGTCTGTCCGCTGAAGGACACTTGGGCTGTCCTGAGTCATGCTGCTGGAACTTGGTCACAAGGATGACCGCATTTTGAGGCAGCAGGACCTAGTGGCAGGGGTGTCATTCTCCCGGGTATTCCTTCTGAAGTTCCAAAGCAAGCTGGGGTGCACAGAGAACCTCCAGGTGAGGGGTTTGTCTAGGAAATTGCATGACTTTCTTAAAGCACCTCATTTAGCCGTCACCACCAAATGATAGTCCACCAGGCACTTTTATCATTTTGTAACTAACCGTGGAAGCTGAGGCTCCCGGGGGCTCAGGTCACAAGGTCAAGTTCGCGTGGCTAGGAAGGGACAGACCCCCAGTGGGTCACAGCCCCTGGCCAGCAAACCAGCGATACCTCAGCAGAGGGCCGTCTCCACTGCAAGGTACAGAGCTGGTGGGAAGGCAAGAAAAGGAAAATCCACTTTTTCCACCTGCTGAACCTGTTTGCCACGATTTTACCGTCCTACTGAATAATGATCCGGGGGATACTCCTCACTGAGCTCCCAGAACTTTCCACATTATATGACCTCTCCTGTCATAAGCACAAGGAAGGACAGCTGGGAGGAACAAGGGCTCGGGGTCAAGCCTCCTGGCTGTCACCCTAGGGGGTGTCTCCGTGGGTGTCCCTGGGGCTCCCTGTGTAAAAGGTGGGGGGCCCAGGGTTTAACAATGGGGACCAGGCACTGACCGGCAGGCCAGTACTGGCTGGGAAGGCGCAGAGCGATGGGCCTCCCTGGTCCATGTCAGCGGCGCCCCAGCCAGGGGGGAGCTAGGGTGTGGGCACAGCCATCCCCTCCCACCCCCTTCCTGCCTTCGCTCCTGTGGTGGCTGAGAGCCTGGGAGGCCGGTGATAAGTATACGTTGGGGTCTAGAGCTGGTGCAGTCGGTAATTTGGGGCTTACTTGGGAGAAGAGGCAGCAGGCACCTACCATTTGGGGATCTTGGGCAGACAGCGGTGGAGGGCACAGGCAGGCTGCAGGAGGGGGTGAGAGAGGTCGGCGGGGGGAGCCCCTCTGCCCCCCGAGGCAGTGCTGACTCGGGCGCACCCCAGGCCTGCTCCACTGATGGGCCCTCTTCCCAGACGCCCACCCTCAGCTGTCTCGGGGCCACTGTGGACAGCGAGATGGGACCCAGGCCCGCTCTGCCCCTTCAGGAAGAAGGAATGGACGTGAAGGAGAGGCAGGAGACCCCAGGGGCTCCCGCCAGCCCCTTAAGCAGAGGACACCTCACCCCCCACCCTGCCAGAGACTCCCTGACTGAGGAGGGGGCAAGGGCTTGGGGTCCTGTGTGTAGAGGCAGGTGGAAGTTCTGGGCAGGGCCCTTGTTTGGACCCAGCTGGGCAGCCTGCTGCGGAGAAGACCAGAGAGGACCACTGGCCCGCGTGGAACCGGGTGGCAGCTGAATTGGGGGTGCAGGGTTGGAGGGCCCCTCGGAACTGAAGGAAAGGCCCGTGGATTTGTGGGTGGGGAGAGGTGCAGCTGGGTAACCGGGGTGGCGTGGGCCCACGGAGGCAGGGCAGCAGGCACCCAGGAGTGTGTGCTGGGAAGGCCGGGGGACAGCACTGTCCAGAAGGCGACGTCCCTCCCAGGGGCTCAGTCACCAGGGAGGCCAGGGCAGGACGGGAGGTACAAGCGAGCCAGCCCAGGGGCTGGACTGCCGCAAAGTGCCCGCCCCCGGGCCGCAGGGCATGGGGGAAGGGGTGTGCCTTGCAACACTGAGAGCTTGTTTCCTGCTCAGGAAGATGCAGCCAGAAGACTCCTGGCTTTGGATTGGCTTCTTGACATTCAGAAGTCAAGAACAGAATGTTCTCGACACACATGTATATTTAGAAGCAGCAGCGTGCAGCTAAAGCCTCTTCTCCGAGGCCTTGGGAAGTGCGGGGTCGCCCTGGACACGGAGGCCGAGAACCCGGTGGAATGAACCTGAGTGACCTTCTCAGACTGGCCACACGCGTGAACAACCTGGGGCTTGTTTCAAACTCCTATTACTCAGGCGGCAGCCCGGCTCAAATTCCCTGGGCTAGTGGGCCCGCGGCATTTAATCCCCCAGGTGACCCACCCCGGCTACCAGTTAGACCCCTCCCTGGGGAGCCCTTTGCACCCCCAAATGAGCTCCAGCCCAGGTGCCTGCAACCAGACTTGCTGGGGATGAGGGCCCAGGTGTTAGTGCTTCAGGGTGGGGAACACACCTGGGCAGCTACTCCTCACGCCTTCCACCCGCCGCAAAAGCCCGGTGGGGTGAGTCCAAGCCTGGTACCCCGCTTCTGTGCACACACACTGCAGTGCTTCCTAGGTGGGTTCTCCCAGCAGGACCGCAGGTGACGGTGTCCCGGCAACTGTGCTGTAAGACGTAGCTCGTTTACCCCCAGATCCTAGAGAGCAATGCATGGGTCTGGAACCCCCAGTACCCCCAGGTTCACAGCTTTTCCATGGAGGTCACCTGAGACTTGGGGATCGTTGGGGCCTCGGAGGAGAACCACTCTCGGTAGGGAGCACCCTGGAATGGAAGCCTTAGGGATGTGGGGATAACTTCAGTGTGACCTTGGGTGAGTCACTTCTGAGGAGTGTTCTGTTTGTAAGGGGAGGGGGAGGGAGAGAAGGAGGGAGGGAGAGAGGCAGAGGTGGAGATTGGGGGGTGCTCTCCCTTTGTCCTTCCTCAAGACAAAGTGTGCAGGGGCGGAAAGCTGTGGGCTCTCTGGAAGTCAGGCGGGGTGAGTTCTGGAAAGGTGCTTCGTCAAGCTCCCACCAGTCTGAAAGCAAAACCAGCCTGCAGGAAGGCGGAAACAGGCTTAGGGGGCTGAGTTTCTCGGAGTCAGGGCACAAGGTCAGACTCACGTGCAGCCACCATTAGCTTTAAGCCCCCCAGGACGGGAAAGCAGTGCCCTCGCGGCCAGGTCCTGCAGCTTCGACCTGAACGAGGCCCCACAAGAGGTGAGAGGCCCATGCAGCCACCTTTTAAGTGACTCGTTTAAGCGGCTTCCTGTCCCTTCTCTTTCTCTCCCATCCCCCCATCCCGGTAATGCCTCCACTAAGCTCACAGCTCCTGGCGGGGAGCCACAATTTAACCTCAATTTGGCTTCAGGATTTATTTCCTCTTGTCAAGAAGTCAGTGGTCACCCACTGGAGCGTTGAGCAGGTTCCTGCTGGAGGGCGCCTCTTACAGGCGGGGGGTGCTCCAGAAACCCGCAGGGTTGGTGCCATGGGTGGGGGTAACGGGGTGTGGGGTCTGTGCGGGTTAGAAGCCCCCCAGGTGATGGTGAGGCAGGGGAAGCAGGATGGGGGCTCCTCAGCCCTCACTGCTGGGGGAAGGATCTAAATTCAGGGGCCCGAGTTCCCCTCCCCTGCTCTCTGTCCCCATCTGACTGGTCAGCCTGTGTTCAGAGGCTGTGGGGTGGGGAGATGACGCAAAGATCAGGAACCTCCAGACCCGAGGTGGAGTGTACTCACCTGGGGTCCCCTTCCCGACACCCTCACCAAGGGCCCCAGGGCTGAGCATGGTGTGAGCCTGCACCTGCAGCTGTTGCTAAGCTGGAGAACCCCACGAACCCCACATCCATCCCCCCTCCCCCTGCAGCTGATCTGCTCTGAAGTCCCCAGAAAGCGCCTCCTGTCAGGCCCCGGCAGCTATTCTTAAACTGGAAACACACCTCCGCCTGTTAGAAGGTTCTAGACTTCAGCAGGCTTTCTATAAACAACTTGGAAACCAGGGTTGTGCCAGACTGCTGCTGAAACGTAGCTCCGTGCAGGCCCAGAGCCTCGGTGGGGGGCGCCTCCCTCCCCAGGAGCCTTGCAAACACCCTTGTGCTGTCTCCAGACTTCACGGCCTCCTTGAAGCGCCGCCTTCGGGGATGACCACGGGGACATCGTGTGTCCAGCTGTCGCTGAGTAACTGCCAAAGGATTTCAGTGGCAGTTACTGTACAGTAGTCACAGCCGGAAGACCGGGGTGCAAATCCCGTCTCTGCCGCTAGCTGACCCTGTGGCCTCGAGGGCCCGCCTGGCCTCTTTCCTCCCAGGTCTGCGTCTATGAAATCTGGGCGGCAACGGCTGTGAAGGTGACGGGAGGGGAAGCACGCGGGGTGCCTAAGGCAGCTCAGGGAAGCGCCCCAGGGCCTGTGTTGCTTCGGGTGGAAGGAGCAGGAGTAACTGCCTAGGTGCCTTGCCTGCATTGCTCCCACGGAGGCGGGAGCCCCATCCCCAGGTTAAGGGACCACCTGACAATCGCAGCAGTCAGATTCGAACCCGGCTCTTGTCCACGGCGCCGTGCACCGGCCATTTGTGAAGCTCTGCTGCCCCCTAGGGCACGGGAGGGTCAGACACAAGCACGACCAGCCGGGCTCCCCGCTCCCCCCACCCACCCAAGTGGGAGCCACCCTCCTCAGCCGCGGGTGTCCCTCCCTTCCACTGAGCGCCCCCTCTGGGCCTCGGCTCCTCATCTATAAGATGGGGGTAGAATAACAGCACCCACCCGCAGAGGAACTGGAGGATTAAGTGACAGGTTTCTAAAAGTTTATCCTCGCATCAACCCCCCCAACCTTTTTCTCCTGCCCCCTGGTGGGGGTGCCGCCTCCAGCACCCCTCCAAGACCAACTGACTGCCCAGCTGCCCAGCTGGTGTGTTCGCGTCCGCCCCGGGATTTCCCTACGGGCCTTCCGGGGCGCATCTTGGGCCCCGGTGCCCTGGGGACCCGCTTGTTTTGCTCCGGCGCCCCCCTGGACAGGCGGCAGGGTCTGACAAGGGGCCCATCACGCCTGGAGCAGGTGCCCAGGAGAATCAGGAGGATGCTGCTTCCCCACCTGCTCCCCACCCACCCCCAGGAATTTCCGGGGACTCGCTTTGCCTGGGGAAGCACCATCTGGTGACAATCCCAGTGGCTTCACACCTTCTCGCCTCACGCGGGTGACTTCCCAGCAGGGCCAGTGCCTCGGGAAGGAAGGACCCTAGCCACCCCGGGTGAAGCCTGTTCCCCCCCCCGCTCCAGTCTGGGTGGCTCCCATACCCAAGGGGCTGCTCCCCCCATTCCTGGTTCCCCGCTCCCACCCCCACGCCAGGTGGCTGAAGAGAAGGAGCACAGGTGAGCCTGGCACAAACCGGGGGCGGGCTCCACTCAGGGGCGGGGGAGGGGATGCCGTGCGACCCGCTAAGTTCCTATTTATTGGACTACAATGGAAACCTTGCACTTCTCTGCTCTGGTCGGCGCGTCCTCCAAAGCCCAGTTTTAAACTCTCCGGAAAACAATTTGGTGTGTTCTCAACTGACACCAACCTAGTCCTTCTCTGGACTGCTGCAGAGGAAGAGTAGAGGGGATCCCCGGGTGCAGACAAGCCGCAGGTGGGGAGAAGCCAATACCCAGGAAGCTGCAGAGATAAGCACTTCAGCTGTACAGCTCTGGGGGGGAGGGGGCTGGGGCTTCAAACTGGGGACCAATTAGTATGAGTGTAGGGGACTCAGGGGAGTGAGCCTGGAGACCATTACCCTCTGTGGAGACCACTCTGAGAGTGAAGGGACTGGAACCTCCAGGCCAGAATCACTATAATTAGGGTTCAGCTGAGGTCCCCTGGAAAATCAATTCCTCCTTCCCCTCCTGCCACAGAGCAATCTGCAGCACGTGCTCGCTAAGGCTCTGTGATGCTGATTTGAAGCCAAGCAAGCAATCAGTTGGGGCCAGATCCTTTTCCCAAATGTGCTAAGACACACACGACATAAACATTACCATCTTCGCCATTTTAAGTGTACAGTTCCGTAAGGTTAAGTACGCGCCCACTGTAGCACTGGGTAGATTTGTAACTGGAAAGTTATAAGAGAATTTAAAGTTTGCCAACAGTCTGATACTTAAGATTCACCATATTTAGAAGTTTAATTTATGAGCCATATAAGAATTCATAACGTATTTGGGCAGGTTTTGAAAAGTGCTTAAGATTAGAAATGAAATATATTAAAGTCACTAGTGCACTGAAAGTATTTAAGGGAATCTAATTAAGCAATTTAAAAAAGTGACTATAAAATATGGCCCATTCATCAGCAAAAGAGTGATATTATAAATTCCACACAAAATTTTAGAAAAGCACTGGTGTCTGGAATTAGTATCTGTAATCAATAAATTAATTTTAATGAAGCACCATCAGCAGTCTGAGCTATTCTTGCACAAAAGTCTGTGACAACATCAAAATATCTGTGTTGACACATAAATGCTTTCCTGCCTTCAAATCATGGGTGTATAAAATGGCTCCCTCCGAGGGGTGCCCCACTAGAGACTGCATCCGAACTTTGGGGGCTTTTCAGTACCAAGGGTGGGCTCCAGCCCCAGAGTTCCTGATTCAGTGGTTCTGGGGCCCAAGAACCTGCATTTTTACGGAGCTCCCAGGTGACGCTGATGTAGCTGGTCTGGGGCCAGGACTTGAGACCCGCTGTGCCAGAGCCACACAGCACAGAACGGCCGGGGCTGGCGAGGAGAGTTGTGACTGTGGCCTCCCATACTTCACAGCCCGCACTAGCCCGAGACTAGACTAACACAACAGCCCCTTAGTCTGCGGGTCACGCTGCAGGACAGAGATGTGTATGACACCCAGGCACACCATGGCTTGTTAGACGCCAACATGGCCTCCACCTACCTCCATCAAACACAGTGCTGTGCACACAGTAGGTGCTCAAGAAACACCAGTGTTGGGGAGGGCTCCCCGGTGGCACAGGGCTTAAGTCTCAGCGCTATCAAGCTATCTCCAGCACTGAGGCATGAGTTCGATCCCCGGCCAGGGAGCTGAACCACATGGCATAGCAGACCTCTCCTGTCTCGCCTGCTGCTCCCCTCTGGCCTACACCCCAGATCTTGTATGCACAAATTTTTAAAAAATCTAAAAAATAAAAGGAAAAGTGTCAGTGACGCATACTGATGCTCCGCACTGCTCAAGACAATCAACATTGGCCAGAAGCAGTTGTAGTATGACCCAGGTTGTCCTACTACGAGCTCCTGGGCCTTGGGGTTTGCTTTCTCCCTGAAGGTAGGAGGAGGGCAGCAGCCCAACAGCAGAACACAGTGGGTGAGCCCAGTGCTCTTGGGGGGTGGGGGCTTGTAGCGATGTGCGATGAGTCTCTCCTGTCTGCTGAGTGAGACCAAAGGCAAAGCGGGAATCGGCAGAGAGGAGTGTCTGGCACTAGCTCCACGGGGCCCCTGCTGCAGGATGGGGATTAGCAGACCCGCCCCACAGGGGGGCTGTAGGAGGGACCTGATGGAGATGAGCCAAGCGCCTGTCCCAGAAAACACTTGAAGCAACAATCAGTTCCCTAGCTGAGGACAGAATCCCTCTGAGACAGCCTGGCGACTTCTCAAATGTGACTGTCAGATGGGGGACCCCTGATGTGGGGTGCACCTGTGTCACCCTGTGAGGACCCGGCTGCAGGCTTACTTGGTTCGCCAGAAGGGAACACTTGAGTTTTCTTCCCTGTTCCTGTGTGAGCTCCCTGTCACCTCACCATCGCTGGGGCCCTATTTCCTCCAGCACAGGCTTGGGTCTAAAATGCAGAGTGTAGAGTGCGGCCCTTTGGGACAGACATGAGGAAACAACAGCTCTCCCCAGCTGGGCTCCCAGGCCTCTGGTTTCCTGCAATCTAGGTTTTCATCACAAAACTTCTCAAGGATCATGTATATTTGGCTGGAAAGTGAACAGGGATTGATTCAAGACCAGGAAGCCACAGCTGGAGGAAAAGTATTAAACAGTCCTCTCTTGGTACTAATGAGCCTCTATAATATAGAGCATTCTTAGGGTATGTGAGACTGTGGGTGAAGAATGCTTCATGTAAACACCTCCGACGGGTATTACCCCTCTTGTCAAGAAGTTGGAGATGGGCATTTCCAGGGTTGGTACAGAAGCTCAGCAAAATAGGGGCTCTGAGCTGGTATTTTCTGTAATTTCTTTGGGTTCTTCCCCTCATGGCTACAATGTGGCTGCAGTAGCACCAGGCATCACACCCTTTCTTAATAGCATTCAAATAAGGAAGAGAGATTTTCTCTTTTCATTAGGAAGCAAAATGATACCGATCAGTGCCTGCAGACTTAGCATCTGTCAGCCTGAATTGCACAGTTGCACACTGTCTCCAAGGCCAGTGCTGAGGTAAGTCGGGCAAACCGAGTTACCATGCTTGGTTCTAACACATTCCCATCCTTCCACCATAAATTGTCCAGGGTGAATTTCATCCTAAGCAGAATCAAGTCTCTGCCACAGACTGGGCTGCAATGCCCAAAATATTTACTCTCTGGCCCTTTAGAGAAATGTTTTTTTTGCTCTATCTTATTGCCAGAAGCCCCACTGTTTAACAGACAGATGGGGGCCTGTCCTCCTTAGTTGGAGCTAGGCACATTGCTGCCAGAACAGTTTGGGTTCTGTCCATAAGAATGAAGGCTGAATGGCTGTTGAAGAGGCAATGAATGTGCAAGGCGCCCCTGAGGTCCTGTTAGCTACCTGGTTTCATGGGCTGAACCTGCAGACCTAAGGACCATGACCCGCTCAGCATTGTGCTAACCTAGGAAAAGATGGCGGGATGAGAAACAGTCCATGTGAGTAAGTGTCTCTGTTGCAGGATTGGCACATGCTGACTGACCTGTTTTTGTGAAGGTTTACTGGCACACATTCCCATCCTTCCACCATGCATTGTCCAGGGTGAATTTCATCCTAAGCGGAATCAAGTCTCCGCCACAGACTGGCCTGCAATGTCCAAAGCATTTACTCTCTGGCCCGTTGGAGAAATGGTTTTTGATCTATCTTATTGCCAAAAGCCCCATTCTTTAAAAGACAGACGGGGGCCTGTCCTCAGGCTGATGATACTCTGGCTGGGAAGACAACACCCCATCACTAGAGTCTGGGGAATTTGGGGGCAACTCCATTTCTCCTACCTGTTGCCAGCTTCTACCCAACTCCAGGAAGGCATCCTTCACGCAGCTGAGCAAATGTGCGCATGCGCAGGGGTTCAGCCCCTGCGCTTGCCCAAAAGGAGCTCAAAGGAGCCTTTGGGGGCACAAAGGCAGGAAGTGAACACACAGAGGCCAGAGTCCTGTAGGTTAAGCATGGGATGCTTACGGGGTACAGAAAGGTCCACCCAGCCAGGGCAGGGGAAGGTGATGTGGCGGGGTCTCAAGCAGGAGGGAGTGAGAGGGAAGCTGCGTGGAGGGCAGGGCTGGGGTGTTGGAGGCCGGGTGTTCCCTGCAGAGGGACCAGGCTAGGTGGGCAGGGCCACGTGGGAAAGTCAGGAAGACTGTAACTTGATGGCTGACACAGTTTGCGCACTGGTGGGTAATAAGCTGCACTGTGGACTTTGGAGTGACTGCAAGGAAATACAGTTTAGAATACTTTAGGTCAGGGCCTCCCTGGTGGCGCAGCGGTTAGGCGCTGCGCTGTGGAGCTGTCGGCAGTGGCGATGCGAGTTCGACGCCCGGCCAGGGAGATTCCCACATGGCACAGCAGACCTCTCCTGCCTCGCCTGCTGCTCCCCTCAGCAATGTATTTCTGATCTGCCTGTTCTGCTCCCCACTCTGTCTCTGGTGAACCCTCTCGCCACCCCACGCCTCTGGCCTGTACCCCAGCTGTATGTATAAATAAATAAATCTTTAAAAAAAAAAAGAATACTTTAGGTCAGAGGCAGCTGGGCTTCCAAGGAGAGGTTGGCGGCCTGAAGCAGGGGGTAGCAGTGAGGGTGCACCCAGGCCCACGAGGTCTCCACAGCAGGCCATGGCGCTGGGTGAAACGAGAACAGTGGGAGAGGGAGGTGAGCCCTCCCTTCACAGGCGACGGGGAGGAGTCTCATCTGCATTCAGGAACTCAGCCCACCGCTCACATAGCCCATCTCCCTCATCAGACCCCTCTGATCTGCAAAGGGGGCCACCCCCTCCTCATGCCTGAAACAGCCATCGATGTGGCATGGCGAGTCCCTCCCAACACCCATCTGGTTCCGGGCCTAAGCAAGAAACAGCCAGTTCTGTCCTTCAGGAGCGGGAGAGGAACAGTGTCCTTTTCTCTGAGTCACTTACTGGAGCCGAGCTCGTCCAGACTTGGTCTACAAAACATACCCCAGAGATACACCTCCCTCGTGTGACTTTTCCCAGCTTGCCGTGTTGTTGGGGATGTGTGGTACAATCCACGGAGACAGCGAGGCCTGACCCAAACCTCACATTCTCCTGAGTCCTACGCATCACTGGGCCATCAAGGGGCCGTGGCACTTTCATTTCAAATAAAATGATGACAGCGAGACAGCATCTCCAGGCAAACAAACAGGCTGGCCCTGGCAGACGAGCGGCTTCTGAGAGTGGGGAGGGGAGCAGAGTCGGGAGGTGGAGTGGGGGGCAGACCACAGAACCCTCCCAGCCTTCAGTCTGCGCCGCTCAGCGAGAGAGATGACAGAAGTAGGAAAACAAGCTGGGAACAGATTTGCTTTCTTCTGAGTCACCCAGGGACAGAAGATGGAAAATTACCACTCCCCCTCCCTTTCTTTCCCAAATGGGAACACAGGTTGCTTGGAGGGGACAGCGTAGCCTGGGGTGTGAGACCAGCTGGCAGGAGACCTGGGCCATCCTGAGCAGCGGCTCGGGGATCCCCGGCCACCAGAGTGTGCCCTTGGCAGGCTGCAGAGGTCCAGAGCGCATGAGCTTTTAAGGCTGGTGATGGCGTTTGCTGTGGGTTGTGGTGCGGCTTGGCCTGGGTGAGTCAGACTGGATGGACCCGACCCCAGAGCCCCCTGCCGCCTCCTTCCTGTCTTGTTTGGGGTGGCCACCCCCCACCTGTGTGTACCTGACCCAGACACCCTTCTGTGCAGCAGCAGCGTGTCTGCCCCAAACCAAATGAAAGTAACAAGAGGGAAACTGAGGGCAGACAATCTCAGTGAATGATGAAGAGAAAAGGGGGCGGAGCACCTAAGACCCAGAGGGAATCCTGGTGGTTGATAAATAACGTAGCAGACAAATAAAGGACTGAGTCACAGTCTGGGGAAGTCTAGAATCCTCTGAACATCTCCAGCTGGCAGCGTCTAATCCCCGGAAAGGCAAGGGGTTGATGAGCGCACAAGTGAGCTGTGCTTGGGTGGCCAAGTGGGTCCCGAGTCAGCCTCTGAGTTCCACTAACTCTACCAAACTGTACTTGCTAAAACTTTGTCACGAGCAAATATGGAGAACTGCAGCACTTTACGGGGAGGATTGCTGTGGTCTGTTTCCAGAAGGATGTCCTCGGGGAGAGTTGCCATCTTGTCCCTGCAGGCTGCTGTACCTAACCCCATTGACTGGGGACTTGGACAACTGACATTTTGCATGTTCCAGAGGCTGAAAGTCCAAGCTTCAGGTGCCAGCAGAATGGTTTTTGGGGAGACACTGCTTCCTGGCTGTGTCCTCACATGGTGGAAGGGACGAGGGCACTCTCTGGGGTCTCCTTTACAAGGCACTAATCCCATTCACGGGGGTTCCACCCTATGACCAAATCACTTCCCAAAGGCGCCGCCTCCTAACACCATAACACTGGGGATCAGGTTTCAGCACAAAAACTGGGGGGACACCAAGGTTCGTCTACAGCAGTTACACAGAGCGAGTTGGGATCTGGGTCCTGCTCTCAGCAGCCGAGTCGTTGTGGGCAAGCGACCCAACTTCTCTGGCCTCTGGGATCATCTCACAAACAGTGGGGTTGGGGGAGCTGGGCCCAAAGGCTCAGGCGAGGTGATCTCTGACCCAGGGTGGGGATTTGTGTGTGTGGGCAAAGAACATCCGGTCACAGGAAGACAAAGCTGCTTCATCTAACACCCCATGAGTGTTCGCCTGGCGCTTGTGTGTCAGTCACCGCGGATACAGACACAGACAGGCGTCCGTGTGAGTGCTGACTTGGGGTGCTCAGACATTCCCACAAAGTCCCCCCTGCTTCACCGCACAATGAAAGGTGCCACCAGGCCTGAGTGGAGGAGCTGCCGCTCCCCGAGCCAGGGGTGGGCCACACGGCCCCCACTGTGCCCCACAGCCACCTCGAGTCCGAATTACCTGGCCTTGAATGGGCCATTCCTGCGTGACAGGAAGGCCCCATGGGGAGACCCTTCCCAGGCCTGGCGGCCCAGCCAAGTGCTGACGGACAACTGGATTCAGCCTGAACAAAGTTCAAGTTTCCGGGACAGAGTCAGCTATGGCCACGGGGCTGGGCTAAACCCCAGCCCGCAGGGTCTCCAGTCCTCACAAGACTGTGGGCTGGAGGACCCCTTGAAACAAAGGCATTCAAGTCTCCACAAATGGAAAGCTCTCTGAGGAGAGTGACACATCTCGAGTGTCTGTTATCCAGCGCTCAGCAAGGCAAAAGCCAGGGAGCCAGAGGGGACGTGTTAAGCAGCACTGCAGGCAGACTCTGGGGGACGCACTGGCCGCTGGCTTTGCAGAGAGCAGCAGCTGCGGGCCTGGCCACGCCAAGTGGGTCTTGACTGGGGCTCCCCACGCTTCGAGAGCACAAACTGCTGAGAGGCTGAAGGGGCACTTCCTCATTTTCCTTCAACAAAATACCTGTGAGTGAAATTAGAGTGGCTGAAGGTGCCTGGGAGGTTGTCGCAGAACAGACAGTGATGAAGAAAGAACAGGCTTTTGAACCCCAACTCATGAGGGACGGCCTGAATAACAAGGCATTTCCCAGAAGGCACCAAAGTCCCAGGGAGGAGATAATCTGGGGGCAGGAGAAACACCAGCAGAGTCCACGCCACGGGCCCAGACGGGAGCCTGCGCTGAGGCCCCAGCCACCCGCTGGCCTCACCGGTCTCTCTGTAAAAGGTGGGAACGGATGGGGTAGCAGCTGGCCAAGGCTGAGGGGTCCCGCAGCTTTCAAAGTCTCTCATCTCGTGGCAATAAGGGAGGAGAGTTCTGTACAAAGGAAGCCATAGCCCAGAAACTGTACGGCTACATGTTCACCCCACTTTTCTAAGAGGCAAGTGCTCTCAGAGGCATCAGGGTCTTTTGTTTTAAGGAACTGATTCTCAGAGCTCCTGGGTCAAATGGGTGCACACGGCAAAGAGGGCCGTGCAAACTGATGCAGAGAGGTCTCTAGAACACACGCTGTAGCGTCTAGCGGAGACCAGCTGAGCTTCGCTGGTTTTACTACAGCTCCTGGCTCAGAGGCGAGCACTTTACAGACACTCAAAGACCAGACAGCAAGGGTCAGCCATTGAGCAGAAGCAGACAGCTCGCCCGATGTGACCTGGGGGGTGGGGGCCTCTGCTTCTCCATGGGGCGCTGCTGCTCGCAAAGGGCAAAGCGAGGAGTTATCACTCTTTAGTGTACAGAGCACAACATCTCCCACAAGACGTGCAGCTGCTTCCCCCGCTAGAGGAACCGAGGTGGGGAGGTTCCCAGGAGGTTGCTTAGGGGGTTCTTAGCTTGGGGGATGAGCACGTGGAGCTTGTCACTGACCTGCCTCTCTTCTGTTGCTGTTACCAAATAAACACATTTTGCAATTGGGATAACTGACTGCTTTGGGTTGAGGTCCACAAACCCAAATATCCATCAAAACCCTAATTCGAGGGCCCCCCTGGTGGTGCAGAGGTTAAGCACTGCACTGTGGCGCTGTTGGCAGCAGCAATGCAAGTTCGATACCTGGCAGGGGAGATTCCCACATGACACGGCAGACCTCCTGCTTCGCCCGCTCTCCTCAGCAGAGATTCCCACATGGCATGGCAGACCTCTCCTGCCTCGACCGCTGCTCCCCTCAGCAGTCTATTTTCCTTGATCTGCCTGTTCTGCTCCCCACTCTGTCTCTGGTGAACCCTCTCGCCGCCCCACGCCTCTGGCCTGTACCCCAGCTTGTATGCATAAATAAATCTTTAAAAAAAAACCAAAAACCCTAATTCGAAAGGGCGTGTGCCCTGCTGTGTTCACTGCCACACTCTTCACAGAGGCCAAGCTACAGAAACAGCCCAAGTACCAGGCAGGTAAGTGGGTCGAGGTGTGGCATCTATTCACAATGGAATACTAGTCAGCGATAAAAAAGCAGAAATTTTACTGCTCGCAATAACATGGATGAGAATGGAAGGAATTATGCTAAGAGAAGTCAGGAAAAAGACAAACACCAGATGATCTCACTCATACGGGGATATAAACAATGCAAAGGGACAAACTAATCAAAACAAACCCTAGAAATCAGACAGCAGGGCTGAGGCTCCCAGAGAGGGAGGGTGTGGGGGTGGGAGTGGTGGGGGGAGGGGCCCGAGGGATTATGGTGGAGGGCTACTGGTGCTCTGCTGATGCGTGTGGCGTGGTGACACAGCCGAGGAGTGTTTAGAGTTGTAAGAAGAGCACAGGTCACTGTGAGTTTCTCATACCTGTCTTGCACCAATGCAAGACCAGTCTGGCTCAAGGAACAACCACAACGGGGCATAACAAACGGGAAACCAAGAGTTACTAAGGCCACAAGTGACCGGCTATCTCATCCCAGAGTTGTAAACCAACGTTACCTCAGCAAAATAAAAAAAAAACAAAACTGTCATTTTTAAGAGTCCATGGAAATTTTAACCATGTGAGGATTCTACAATGCAGACTACCCCTTGGTTCTCCCCACAATTTCTTTTATTCTGTACAACTTCCTAAGTTCACTAGACAACTTGCTTTAGCTTTTTCCACTGCGCAGAAGACCTGGCCTCCTTGTCTTCGGTTTGTTTGCACAGCCAATCAGGAAGTAGAATTAGAAGTTCTTGTGGAAGCCTCAGTGCATTTTAAACTTAAAACTGGCAGAAGAGGGCCTCCCTGGTGGTGCAGCGGTTGAGCGCTGCGCTGTGGAGCTGTCGGCAGCAGCAATGCGAGTTCAACGCCTGGCTGGGAAGAATCCCACATGGTGCGGCAGACCTCTCCTGCCTCACCCACTGTTCTCCTCAGCAGTGTACTTCTGATCTGCCTGCTTTGCTCTCCGCTCTGTCTCTGGTGAACCCTCTTGCCGCCCCACGCCTCTGGTCTGTACCCCAGCTTGTATGTATAAATAAATAAATCTTAAAAAAAAAAAACTGGCAGGAGAATGGCTGTGGTGGAAACTTGAACTATATGAAGACAGCTCAGCATTCTGCTGGAAGGAGACACAGCCGGCTGGGAGGTAGAAGGGCTGTTTGGGGGTTGCCCTGAAACAGGGATGGGGGGCCTCTAGTCCCCAATGGACAATGCCCCATGGAGGACAGGTCACCATCTGTGGGTTCTTCACCCCCACACACAGTTGCCAGACCACGCAGGCTCAGGGAACGACAATGGGATTTATTTAACAAACGGGAAATGGAGATACTAAGGCCACAAGTGACCAGCTCTCTCACCTGAGATGGTGTCCAGTGTCCAGGAGTCCTAAACAAAAGGTGCTCATCCAAGAAGGCGCCGTCCTGCCAATGAGGGCTGGGGTTCACTGCAGCAGCCAAAGCAGGGGGGCAGGGTCCAACCCACCACAACTGGAGGTGCTCACAGGTGGGCTGCTGAGCTGATGCCGAACCGGGAGGCATTGACGCCAGACGATTAACAGCTCTCAGAGGTGACTGGACAGTGCCAGTGCCCCGTCAACAGCACCGGGCAGCACTGGGCAGCAGGGCCAGTGCAGTCATTAATGTTACAGCCCTTTGTAAGCTGCTGGCCCACACCACCACCAAATAGCTCTTCGAGATGCCAGGCCCGAGGCCTGGTGCTCCTTTCAGGTGGTGTCAGACAGGCTGGCGGCAGGCGTGGCCAGCCTACCCTTGGCGAAGCTCTTGGGCTTCCCTTTCTCCTCTGCAGGGCGGATGCTGGGTGCATCAGCGAACACCCAGTCTGAGCAAGCAAGTGTCCAGGCCGAGCGAGAGGGCCCAGGAGTGCAGCCGTCTGAGTGCATGTCTCAGAGAGCGCGTAAGTTCGAGCAAGACTGAGCGTCCAACGACATGTACAGGCTCCCAAGCTGCTTCTCCTGTGTTCTCTCCTCTTTCCGGGTCGCCCACCCCCAGTCTGATTGCCAGGTTTCAATCCTCCGGCTGATTGGACCAATTACCCATCAGCTCATGGCTTGCACCTGATCAGTCCGTTCCACGACCCAGGCACCAAATCCACGGGCCTGTCCACTGCCTGGGGGGAGCCACGGCATTGGAGCTGGCCCCAGAGGGCCCCAGAGGCTGTCTCCTTGGGGTCGCGTGGTAGCAGGCTGCTGGCAGCCTGAGCCCCGTTGGGCTACTGGCAGAGGCAGTGAAGTGCCCACACCTGCTGCTGCTTACAATGCCTGCAAGCAGCGTTCGGGGCCAAGCGCTGGAGCCCCGAGGGGATCTCCACTTTCAGTCCTTGGTAAAACTGTCACCCCTGACTGACAAGCGGAGTGATGGGTGCTGTGGCTATCCCAGGGGAAATACAGGCTCACCTTGCTTTATTGTATTTTTTTTTAACAAGCGCCTCCAACAGCAATAAGTTTGACTTATTGAAGGTCGAACTGATGGTCAGTACTTTCGAGTAATGAAGTATTTTTAAATTAAGGTGTATCTAGGTTTTTATACATCACTCACTTGCATACGTAAAAGATTACAATATAGTGTGTCAACATAACTTTTTCCTGGGAAACCAAAAAAAAAAAAAAGAACGTGACTGGGGGCCTCCCTGGTGGCACAAGGGGCTAGTCTCAGCCTATGAAGCTGTCCGCAGCCACTGCAGCACGAGTTCGATCCCCGACCAGGGAGCTGACCCACATGGCGCAGCAGACCTCTCCTGTCTCGCCCGCTGCTCCCCTCAGCAGCGTACTTCAGTAGATCGACCTGTTCTGCTCCCCACTCTGGCTCTGGTAAATCTGCTCAACCCCCACACCCCTGGCCTACACCCAGCTCTTGTATGCATAAATAAATTTTTTAAAAAAATGTGTGACTGGCTTCATGCAACATTCGCTTTGTCAAGGTAGCCTGGAACCCAGGGCACAAACTGAGGTGTGCCAGTAGCGGAAAAGTAACAATAAACCATACCCGACGGCCTTTGCTACTCACAGTAAGGTAGGATGAAAGAGCAGCTCAGCTAAACCAGCATTTTAGCTGGCTGGAGAGCTGAAAATCAAGAGTCAGAACTCCTGGGCTTCCTGTGTTGAAAAAGGCAACTGCTTCTGTGCACTCAAAGCCAAAAGTCAGGGTGAAAACTACTTTGAGCAATGAAGGCCTGTCAAACAGTCTCAGCTCGGGCTAGTCTCAGCAAGTCGTGTGGGAAGAGGCACACAGGACAGAGAAAACAGGCAGTATAGCAGACTGGAAAGTTCTGGAAAGACTTCAGTTTCTTTTGAATAACTAGTAAGTTAGCAGTCTTCCACATTCTGGAAGGAACTATTGCTAGAGGAATCACCACAAGCTTATCAAAGTAAATACAAGTCTGGGACTGGCCCCCAAAGTTGCACTAGGGAGGAAGCAGGCTGTGAAGGGCACCGCTCCCTGGCAGCATGCACCCCAACGCCCACTCGTGCTGTGCCCAGGGGGCAGGACCAGGTGTGTGGGGAAGAGATCGGGAGACTCCTCGCAGAGTGGGAACTGATGCTTCCCACCCACTCCCGCACCCCCCACCCCAGTATTTCACCACTGCGAGCCCCACAGCTTGGCTTGTCTCCTTCTCTCTTCCAAATGGGAGCTTTTACTGCATGTCTCGCCCCTGCTTCACCCGCGAATGGGGGTGTGCGGGTGAGGGGACTTCCAGCGCGGGGTGCTGGTTCCTGAGGGGCCACCCTGGACTCTGGAGAGGACATGGGGGGCAAGACTGGGCTCACATTTCCCAGACTCCTCTGCAGTTAGGTGGCAGGCCTGTGACCCAAGTTCCGGCTACTGAGGCAGAACGATCACAGCTCGTTCCTCCCCTCTGCTTCCCTCACAGCTGAAGTGACCTGCGTCTCCCGCTGCCGGGTGTTCTGCTGGGCCCAGATGGCTGGACACAACACAGGCTGTTTCCCTACGCAGGGTGCGTCCTGAGGTGGGACGCGCACACCCGAAGCCGACTGTCACCGAGGACTGTGGCTGCCAGCCTCCTCACCTTCGCTCCCTGGCCTCCTTCGAGGAACGTGGGTGCCAGTGGGAAGTTGCAGCCCTAGCCTGGGCTCTTTGAGACCTCCCAGATGTGTCCCTCCAGCTCGCTCCCCTTCAGGAGGATAAGAGCCCAGGGCGCTCTTGGAAGCTGGGCACTGAAGACAGAAGAGGCTGGCAAGCCTGGTCTCTAAATGACAGAGTGAGAAACAGCCCGCCAACCCATCCAGTACCACCCAGGCAAGAAAGTTCTACTGTGTTCCAGCCGTAGTACGTTTTGGGGTCTATTTATTACAGAACTAGCATTACCCTAATACAACAGCATTGCTAAATGGCCATAGTACATTTATTCTGTAATTGCACATAATTTCATTCTCTGAAGGAATGTTCTTTACCCTCCAGGTCTAAATTTTCAAAACTGCAACACTGAGAGTTAAAGTCGGCTGCAAGGCAAAGGGTAGTGACATGGCGAGGTAGCTGCTCAAGTTGTCGGCAGTGTGAGGGTCGTCGGAGCTGGGCTCTGCGGTCAGATATTGGGGTTTCTGGCCCGGCTCCCACCAACCAGCTATATGCTTAACGTCCACTCTGTGCCAGGCAGGCCCAGACCTCACCGGGGTCAGCAATGACCTCTTGTAGGCCCCGTAGCCTATTTCTTTATAGCCCACAACCTAAGCATGTGTTTTTTTCCATTTTGAAAACAAAGAATGTGACCGAATGAACACGAACTGCAAAAAAGGATGTGCTCCTTGGCCCTGCCCTGTGAGGCTTATGAACAGCTCGGGGTGCCAGGCTCCCAAGTCAGCACGAAGTACAAAGAAAACACATGCGCTAGTTAGCCGTCTCCCCAAAATAAACTTCCACAGAGCCATATTCTGCATTTCTTCTAGGTGAACATTCTCTCCTCCCCTCCAATAAACACAAAGAGCTGTATTTTTGTTATGGCCACAAGATACTTTGAAACTAAGACGCTGCTGGTAGCCCAGTTTCACTTAATGTGGAATATGGACGAAGCAGAAGGAACACTCCCTTTTACAGCAAAGGGGCTGAGGTAGCAGAACGTGAAGCGTGCCTCAATTTAAGGTTAACGCGGAGACAAACATCAGAGCAAGGCTTTAAGTAGATACTATAAAATGTTAAACTGACTTAGCAACAGTATTTAATGCTGGTTTTCTCATATTTTTTCTGTGTAAATGCACTTACAATGGCGATCTACCCCGAGGCCAGGCAGAGACAACACAAAGCCCGCCGCCCGAAGTCTGATCAGATAGGTGACGCGTGGCAAAGCTGGTCTGACAGGGAGGCTAGTTTTGACATAACCGACATCTCAGTGAGACAAGTGTTTCCCAAAGTACGTCTGCGGGCCCGGGCCCCCGGGCACGGAGGGTGGGGCGTGCTGGAGTCTCAGGAGCTAGGAGGACACAGCACGCCACCCCCGCCTCGGAAAGTCAACAAGCGGCGGTGCGTGGAGGGTTTGAGACACGCCGCACAGGAGGCTGGGACTCCGAGCCTGCGCTGCGCTTTCGTCCGGGGACATCCAGGAAGCTGCGCGCCGCGGGGATTCAGACGGACGCGTGAGGTGCGGCTGTCAAGTCGGCATCAGCACCAGCCCGGAGCCTGGGTTTCGCAGGCATCTGCGACACAGCTCACAACACGCACCTTCACACCAGCAAACAGCCGCCGCCTCTGCAGCGTCACCACATAAAGATGACTAACCAGTCTATAACATTAATGTTTGGCAGGGAAATCACAGTAAAGGCACCCTGTTTGTTCATGGATGCTAAGAACAATTCAGGAGAGTAAACTGTTGCATATTTGGATCAGGAGAAGAGGGAGACACTCTGTTGTGGTCACGATGAGTTTTCTGCACCAGAACGAAATCGGGCAGGCGAGCGGTGTGGTTTCTCTGGGTAAGTTCCATTTATTAATCATTGTACAAAAAAAATCTTGGCATTCATTTGAAGAGAAAAGAAGTTACTATATCCAAATATTTAGCATTTTAACATTGTGAAAGTCCGACTTTTTTAACAGGGCTTTTTAAAATGGAGAAAACTTTTGGAAAAATTTTAAAAAGAAACTTATGATTTATTAGAGTACAGGATCCAAAACACATTTTTAGAAAAATATAAAGTGCCCAAATACCAACTTACACAGGTGACACAGGCTTTCTGGAGCCAAATGAAGCATTCATGAGGAACACATTTAAAAACTGTCTAGATACATATTTACACTGGGTCAGTAAAGGTAAAATCATCTTTCTTAGCTTTGATGTTACTCTAAGAAAAAAGGAAACCAAACCAGAAAACCAACAATTAAAACTCTCAGCATGCTCCAGTTTCTTAGTAATGCATCTCATTAACTCCATGTTACCTCATTTTCATCTTTAGATGAGAGTAGTGTAAAGCCCCAGCCTCAGGGAGGCTGGGCGTTGCGGGTCGTCACCGTTTCCGATCGAGTCCAAATCATATGACTTTGGATTTGACTGACGAGGAAGGCCGACACCAGACGACAGCCAACTCGGGCTGGAAGAGGTCCCCATCTTTCTAGGAACTGCTGATCAGCTGCTTTCACTACCGAGTGGCCTCAGGTGGCTCCCCAAACTGTGGCTATCCCAGGGTTTCCAGAGGGTAAACAAGAGGCAGTCATCCAAGTTGGAGTGAAAATACTGCATGCAAATGAACGGGTGGCGAGGTGGACCAGTCACAGCCCCCCAAAGCCTCAATCGCTAGAGCAACTGGATTCGCTTAAACGTAAAGTAACCAACTCCAGAAGTCAGCTTCTACTGGTTAACTACAAGATCAGCTGGCTTGAGACTGGCGGGTGAACAGGGGGAGTCCCAGAGCAGCAGCAGGACCCTGTGCCTTCGTGCAGGACATGAGAGAAGCCAGCGGTCTCTGAAGGCAGGGGGCGGACCCCCCGGGTGGGGGGGACCCTGGGGAGGCGGGAGGGCAGGCCTCCTCTAGAGCTCTCCTGGCAGTGGTGACAGGAGAAGGCTCGTCACACCCAACCCTCCTTCCCACTGAGCCAACACTCTTCAACCTAAAGACACCTTATTTATTTCTACCTTGCCACATTCCAAGGGGGTCTGAAATGACTTTAAGGAATGGTAGGGGGTCTGAGACCTCCTTTAAAAAATTTTTTTAAGGTTGGTTATTTCTTTTTTCTGGTACCAAAGAGAAACCTCATTTTTCAGTCTCTAAGGACCATGGAGTATGGTTTCTAAGCACAAACATCTCAACATCAGATTGTACTCACTATAAAGACAACTCAAGATTGATTTAAGATCTACTCATGATACTGGGCTGTTAGAACTTTGCTTAAAAAGTACATTATTTTAAAGCGAGGAATAACAGATGAATGTGGAAAGGTTCATTCACAAAGGCCATTATTAGGCCTTTTCTCAGAAAAAAAATGGCATAAAATAGAAAACTAATAATTTGTAGAGATATTCTGAGAGAGGAATATGGCAGGAAAACCGGTATTCTCCCAATTCAAAGAAGAAAAAGCTACATGTCTGAAATGTGTTTCAACTGTTAGAAAAAAATAAGTTCAAATGATTCTAATTATCATTAGCTTGTTATTGTCCATCTCCAAGATACTGCCAAGGCTGCTTACAGCTTCACCTCTGAATAAGCAACTAAATTCAGGGTAGAAAGACAGACAACCCCAACTTTGGATTGCACTCGTTCCATCCAGAAATCAGAAAGAAATGACTGTGAATGCATGACCCGTCTGTCCAGCAAAAGAAATGCTCCAGACATCATGGGAAGTGAAGGAGAGAATGTCGCGAGAGAAGTGTCGACGTGAGACGTCATGAAGACAGAATGTCACGAACTGTCACCACAGGACAAGCATACAAGCCATGCCACTGGACACAGTGCCTTTCAAACGAATTCACTAGTGTAGGCGGAGAGCAACATTGTCTTTGCAGCTGGCGGAGAGCACACTTATTTCGACTTAGTAGGCGCAACCAGCACTACTGGTTAGGTGGCTTTCCCGGCCGTGAGAATCCAGAGGAGCCGAGACGTCTCTGAAATCCTGTTCTCTTGGGAGATAGCAGCAGCAGCAAAGGTGCAATGTCCTCTACGAGACTTTACTCTACATTCTCTTTCTTTGCACTGTAAATATTCTGCACCGTTTCATAGACAGACTCCAGATCCTCTGGATATCGGATTTCTAGCTCTGCGTTGGGGATGTAGTGAGTGCCAGTAAACTCTGAGAAATAGCGTCCGACATCAGGGTGCGAGATTTCTTGAGGCTCCACATTATATTCCAAGTTTTCTGTTGGTAAAGAGGCACATGGATATTCTCGTTAAGAATGAACTTCTGTGGCAACTTTTAGGCAGAGAACTTCCTATTACTCCTTCAAATGGCCTTTTCCAGGTATTGGGGGAAAAGGAGAGAGAGATGGAAATAGAACTTGGGAAAAAGGCCACTAGCGGCAGTCAGCGGTTGGAGGGAGAGCAGCACAGGAACCCCAACGGCGCCACACCAAACAAAGCATTTTCTTATTCTCTGAACAAGATATCTGGCTCCAGCAAAACTCAGCAGTCTCTGGGGGACTACTGGCAAATGAGAGACTCACCACTTCCTGACTACATCAGTCAAACGCATGGGACAAAGGAACCTCAGCCATCTCACTTTTGCCAGTGGTTAAGTTTTGAGGCTTCCACATGCTCTGGTTACGAGCCTCATAACTGCCCTCCTTCTTGTCTAACAACGCGAGCCAGGACCCTCCCTGCCCTGAGTGCCGTTAAACATGGCTGTCCGCTTGCCAAGGCAAGCACGTCCCAGGCTGCTGGCAGACCCGATGGAAGATTGGCTAAGTGTGTGCACCCCCAGACCCTCTACGCATGCAGACTATGACAGCTGCCTACACCTGCTAAGAAAGCCATGCTACCTCCTTTCCTGCTCTCCAAAGAGAGAACAGAAGGTAAGATGCCTTTAAAATGGAATAATTAAAAACAAACAAGCAGACCACCATCACAATACATGTATTTTCAAGGCTGAAATCCTTCCAGATGGCATCTCCCAAAAAACATGACTTGAAAAACAGCTCCTCTAGGGGCCCAATGGAAGGATGGGGCTGCGTGTCCTCTCAGCCTCAGAAGCCAGCCGAGACTAGGCGTGGGCTCCGTCCAGAAATCCAGCCTCGTCCTTCATCAGGAGGTGACCGTGTCCCAGGCGCTTTGGTTCCCATGGATACAAAGCCTCGCTGTACAGCGAGCACACAAGCCGAACTGACAGGCTAGCCTCAAGCATGCAGATTATTCGCAAGCAGCTCCGCTAAACACCCTGCA
Source organism: Scalopus aquaticus (assembly GCA_004024925.1). Classification (NCBI taxonomy): domain Eukaryota; kingdom Metazoa; phylum Chordata; class Mammalia; order Eulipotyphla; family Talpidae; genus Scalopus; species Scalopus aquaticus. Next base: position 28,724 of record PVIJ01001833.1, read on the forward strand.
ATACCCCTACATGCCCAGCACACAAGATGAACACAGGATCCTTGCGAAGCCTCTTTGGGAGAGGGCAGTTTATAGCTTTCCATCTGTAACTTTTTGTTTTTTAACCACAGATGGGAGCATTTAAAGAAATTTTGTGTCACAGTAGCCCTAGGCTGTTTCTTCAGACCATGGTGAGGGATAGATCAGTTTGAGAATCAATACTGCTGAGGAAATCACACACAAATCATGTGAAAAGATGATCTCATGTAAACATGACTTAGAGCAAAATCACGGAAACGCACGTCCAGCTGTAGGTCAGTGTGCACGTAAACGGCGGAGCACGATTCAGCATGACACGCGACAGCCAGGAAAACGAGCGTGCTCTTTCCAGGCTCATGTGTGGGATATGGGAGCACAAACTACCCACTACTTACAAAGGGCCTAGAAGGCCAGCTACTGGGGTGCCACGTCACACAGGGCACAGTGACAGTTTAACGTGCTCCTTCACACCGGGCGCTTACCGCGGTGCCCACACAGGCTGCAGCTCTCATCACTCCACAGGAGCCCAGCCCCACTCCCTTCGGCCGCTGAGGAAGCTGTGGCGTGGGGAGGACGTGCCCAGAACTCACCCCGCACCCCAACCCAAACCAGCTCTAAAGCTGGAGGGATCAGCTTGAGACACACAGAAAGAGAAGGTGACCGTCCGTCAGAAGAGAGCAGGCCGGAGGGGCTGGGGCAGACAGGGCAGGCCGCCTCTGCCTCCTGGAAGGGCTGTCCGCGCAGAAGTTGCTCCGCACAAGCAGAAGCCCATGGTTATTCCAAAGGCAAATAGGGCAGCTGCTAACTCAGGTATCTTTCTACTGTTACAGAGAGATTTCTGCAGGTGATTTTATTTCCTTCTTCACATTTTACATTTTTCTAATGTTGTAATTGAAAAAAATTAATAAATGTAAGCAGTTGAATATTTCACAGTGTAACTGCACGTCCCCTCCTCACAGGCGTGTGACCCCAGCCTGGGGCCTTAGCCAGGCCAAAACCGAGGACCTCATCGTCGGGTTTTCTCACAGAGGTAGGAAGAACTATTAGAGGAGGGAAAAGAATGTGCCAATATCACCATGAGCTAAAAGCCCCGAAGTAGGGGCCACTGTTATCTGTCATCAAGGGAGGACAGTCATTTCTAGTAGAAAGCGTTCAAGTGGGTCACACAGAACAACTGCAACTGTGTTGCTGCAGGTTGTTGAGAGAAGGGGTTCTTAATAAGCAGGGGCTATTTTGCACCACCTCCCACACCCCCAGAAGTGGCACAGTATGAAGAGTTTGGGTTATCACAATCAGGGATTCTATTGGCACTGAGTGGGGAGAGAATGGAGTGGGGGGAGGGCTCTAAGTAAATGCCCATGATGGCCTCACAATAAAGAACAGTCTACACCAAGATGTCCATAGCACCTGCTCGAAAGAAACTCAGCACTGTATCTCCCTTTTTCTCCCTCGTGGTCTATTACGAAGCAGCTGAGTGCTGAGGGCAGAAAGCCAGGTTATAAGCCTCAGCTCGGAAAGCACCTGACTTGTAGGTGCTGCACAGGAGTCTGAATGGGGGCCCGAGAAGAGCAGTACAGGTGGGCACATGGGGAAACCACGAGGGGGATCACTGACAGTCTCAGAGGGCACCCTCAGTCCTCCCTGGCTAGTAGAGAGAAGCTCAGACAGGATTCAGTGCATTTACCTGTCTGCATTCCGAGCAAAACAGGAAAGAATAGACTAGTTAAAAAAATGTCTTTAAGGGGCCTCCCTGGCAGCGCAACGGGTTAAGCGCAGCGCTATGGAGCTGTTGGCAGCTGTAGTGCAAGTTCAATGCCCGGCCGGGGAGATTCCTCCATGGCGCTGCAGACCTCTCCTGCCTTGTCCGCTGCTCCCCTCAGCAGTGTATTTCGGTCGATCTGCCTGTTCTGCTCCCCACTCTGTCTCTGGTGAACCCTCTCACTGCCCCACATCTCTGGCCAGCACCCCAGCTTGTATGCAAAAAAAAAAAAAAAAAAAGTCTTTAAGGAGGAAGATAACTTGGCAACTATGTATTATAGGTACAAACAAGTTACTAATGCACTCAATAAGAATAAAACAATTTACTTGAAGAAGAAAAAACTCTAAGTCCCACAAAACTTAATTGAGCCAAAAAAATCCAACAGGGACTACTTAAAAGTCCTGTAAAATACTAAGAAGTCTTTCCCAATTCTCTTGAAATGTTCAGAGAAATCTGTGTATTTTAAAACTTTAGTCAGTCCAAAATGTATGAGCACCTTCCTGTGAAACTGCGGGAACACTACGTGTCCCTGTGGGCACCAGTGCTGTCCTGGACACCCCTCCCCTCCCGAGAGGAAACCACGCTGGTGTGAGCGTCTTCCTGGTCCTGTCTATGAACACACACGCACGGATCTAAACATAAGCACACACACTTAAAGAAAATTCAGTGCTGCTTTACGTGTTTCTTCATGCTGAAGTCCACCTGCTTCTGGTTTGTGTAACTGCAGCTAGTATTTCATGGTTTGGACATTCCCCAATTTACTAGGCAAGTCCTTATGAATGATGCTGTTTTGCCATTATGAGGAGGGGGACACAGACCCCCCTGTGTGTGCGTGTGCAAGTGTGTGCATACGTGTTTCTATGGTGGGCTAAAGGGTGGAACTGCAAAGTCAAAGGAGAATGAGCACATGAGACTTTTACAAACTAGAAAGAGAGCGCCAAACCGCCCTAACCCGCCCTCTGAAGTGGCTGAGATGTACACCCCGCCTCCGGGGGATGGTTCCCTACTCACTTGCCAGCACTTGCAGACTGCCCTGGACTGTCTTTGCGGGGGGTGTGAGAAGGAAACTTCAGTTTGGAAATATAAGACAATTTGTGCAAAAAGAACTTACATTTGGTGAGGGCACACCATATGGCAAGCATTCTACAAGGTGCAGTATCATTAAAAACAAAACACATTCAAGAACTGGCCTTTCACACCACAGTTGAACTCCCAACCTCTCAAAAGGGGCGGCTGGCCCATAGTCAGAGCACCGATGACACTCACCTTCCTGCAGCTCACAAGCAGGCATGGAAGTTGGGCCGGGAGTTGCCACTTTCCTACTGGACCTACAAGTAGTAAAGTTGCCCCCTAGTGGGAACAGAAAATTATAAGCACCCAAGATGCCGTGTCTTTCCCTCACTAGGACGTAGGGGAAATGTTAACACGTGGATGGAAATGTTCCCTTAACTGCGCAGACTAAAACCGCCTGAAGACGTCACGTATGTGAGCAGTTCACAACTCTTCAGCTCTGTGGGAAGTTATTAATTACAAAAGTGCTCATTAGTGGGTTCTAGCCAGGTTCCTAGGATGAGCAGAATAAAAGGGTGAAAATTTAGATTAAAAAAAAGTTTAAAAACCCAGAACTGCTCAAATATATATTTAAGTATTTAAAAAACATAGTACCCTGTAGGTCTCCATAGGCTAAATTTGGGCTAATTTGTTCCAAAAGATTTTAACCCATTGACTACATGAAAATCCAGGGATGTATGGGAGAAGAGGGGAAGGCAAGAAGGGGAATGAGAGAGAGAGAGAGCGCGAGAGGAAGAGCATGAGAGGAGGATAAGGGAGAAAGAAGGGGAGGAACATTCTTATTTACAGTAGTAGAGGGAATAATAGCAGCAGAAAATGACCACCTTAAAATTCTCATAATAATTTAGGCAAGGAGATTCAACAGCGCTGAAACAAGCCACAAAGGTAAAGATTATTGGGGAGCGGGATATTCACAGGATGTCACAGTAAAACTCCATGAACTGGCCTCCCCGGTGGCGCAGCGGTTAAGTGCTGCGCTGTGGAGCTGTTGGCAGCGGCGACGCGAGTTCGACGCCCGGCCAGGGAGAATCCCACATGGCGCGGCAGACCTCTCCTGCCTTGCCCGTTGCTCACCTCAGCAGTGTGTTTCTGATCTGCCTGTTCTGTTACCCGCTCTGTCTCTGGTGAACCCTCTCGCTGCCCCACGCCTCTGGCCTGTACCTCAACTTGTATGTATAAATAAAAAATAAATCTTTAAAAAAAAAAAAAAAACTCCATGAACTGCTTGTTAATTAGAAAAGGAGTATTTTCCCTTGTGGTGAGTCACTATCTCAGCAAGTGACCAAACTGGGTCTTACTGAAAGTGGGACGTGGAACGCCGTGGGCTTCTGGAAGAGACGCGGCGCTGACGCACACAGCACTGGGTGGGAAGTGGTCTTGCCAATGATGTTAGCTGGGTCTAATCAAGCTTCTGATTTAATTTCCAACTCACAGACAATACACAGATAAGCAAACAGTAAGACAATTACAGAATGTTAGAACATTTACAAGACAATCAGCCTGGTCTTGCCAAAAAAAGCCACGTGAAAAGGGTAAAAAAAAAAGGGGAGGAATGAGAAGCAGTTTTTAATGAGAGACTAAAGAGACACGACAAAAGGAGAGGGACGGTGCTGGCTGGACCATGATTTAGAAACACAGAGCTACCAAAACTATTTGATGACAACTGGGCAATTTGAAAACTGACTGAATGTGACACTAAGATGAAAATTTTTATTGGATGCAATGAGGTAATTGTGGTAATGCAGAGAAATATCCTCATTCTTAGATGATGCAGGATTAAGTAACTGGGTCATAATGTCCGTAATAGTCTTTCAAATGTTTAGCAAAAAACCTTAAAATTGTCAATGCTAACAGTTGATTCGAGTGGTGAGGATGGGGCATTCGCTGTTTCCTAAACGTATTCACCTTTGAAGAATCTCGATTCAAAGTGGAAAAGTAGTCTCTCAATCATGACACCCTATTTGCATTTCAGTTGACATGCTTCCCTCTCTCAGGCAGGATTCCCTTCCTCCAACGGAATGTGGGCATCTATCTACGAGGATCTAGAATAACACAGGCTACCAGGGTCACCAGAGAGCAGGGCGGACACAGTTCTGCTCGAATAGGGCTGACGACAAAGTGAGGGCACGGGCAGTTAACAAGAGCGGCTGTGTGAGGTGTGCTGAATCAGAAGGGCAGGTGCTCAGGGAGTGAAGAGCAGGGACGTATGACCCAATCTCAGGGTGGTGGGTGAAGGGCAGGGCACGGCAAGGAAACTTCTTGAAGGAAGTGTCAGTATGACTGGTGGAAGGAAGACCTGAAGCAGGTGAGGGGAAGAGAAGGGTCATTTTTTAAAGGACAACCAGCTGTGTAAGGCCCTGCCAGAACAGTCCTACAGGAACAAAACAGCTCGATTCAGTCAGAGATGATGGGTGGGAACTGACATGAGCTGGTGAGAGAGGGTCTCGGTTACCTCGGGGTCAGGTAAGGAGTCCGGACTGCCAATAAGACACTCCTGACGGGTAGTTTAAGCGGAAGGAACCTGGTCTGAGCGGCATGTTGGGAAGATCCTCTATCTGTTGCTGAGGAAAATGGCCTGTGGGGACAAGCCTGGAGGCAGGTGCCAGGTAGGAAGTTTGTGTAATATAGGCAAGAAATATCTGAAATATCTGTGGCACGGAGGGGGAAATAAGAGAGCCATGTTCAAGGGAGAGAGAATCCATGTGCTCTGCTGACTGACTGAATCTGCAATGGGAGTGTGGAGAACAGAGAAGAGATGGTACCGAAGTGGCACTCTTCTGGGAGAGGACAAACGCATGAGCAAGTTGGGGTGGAGACTAGAGACTGGCACAATGAGTTCCTTCAGAACATCTGAGACACCAGAACAACTTCTGAGCACCTCCAAGTGCAGACACACAGGGGGCTGCTCCAGAGGCAGGCAGAGAGTCCAGACAAGAGCAGGGGACGGCGATGAGTCTCTGGGAAAGGGGGGCATATACCCAGTTAACGAGGCCAGACAGTGAAAAGAGGTGGCCCCGGAGAGGCTTTAGGGGTGAGAAGGGTCTGGAAAAGGAGCACCACATGTCATGTCAGGCCTTTCTGGGAAGCTCCCCATGGAGTTCCTCTCCCTCTGTACCTACCACCACTTAGCGCGGGCTGGAATACAAGATACTCAGGAAACACTGACTGAGGGCTGACGGGAAGGCTCACAGAAGAAGACAGACAGCTATCACAGGGTAACGATACTGGATGTTCAGTTCTAAGAATGTTCTGAAAGTCCCAGATTTAAAATTACAAAAGGCAATTTTGCTAGTATTACTCACACTTAGTTCAATCTCAATTTTTTTAGAGACTGTAAAACTGACACCCAGATATTAAATTTTGTTTTTACAAAATCATTACAATATTGTGATTCTAAACCTTACATGGCAGGTTTACTTACGATACCATTAGAGATCATTTCCTCAGTCTTCAGTTTGGACACTGGACAAATTCGCAACTCCAAAAACACGACACCCAGTGTTGCCTACTCTAGAAAACCCATTTTAAAATTAATGTCTCCAAAAACTCAAGTAACAGATCCTGACAGCCCCAGACCAACCCCGCAGGACGGCAGTGGAGGCGCGGGCGGTGACAGGCCCAGGCAGAGTGTGATGCTCCCTCTACTCTAGTGATGCAGAGTGCACTGTGTCTGCTGGGTGATGAGTGGGGGACAAGGAGTTCACCAAATCATTCAATAATTTCCAGACCAACTGCATATTTTTAGAAATTGTTAGTATGGTTTTATTTTTTTAACTTGACCCAGCTCCAAGTCTATCACTGTCAGTGTCTCTGACAGAATCAATACCCACCTACTTTTAAAACTTGCACGTTAATGCTGAAAGAGGTTAAATGACTTGCAGACTCAATGAGCAAATTCTCTTAATGTCAATATTGTGCATTATCCTTTGTCAGATCCTCTGTTAGTTTCTGATGAATTATAACAATTAAAAGCAAACCTTTTTTTTCTAGTTTTTTTGATACCATGGGGTTTTCATACATCTAATATTTCTATTACTGAATTTATCAGAACATAATACTTACTTCGAGCAAACTTGATGTCTAAGTCAGACACAAAAAGATATAGCATGATGGTTTTAAGGACAAGGCTATTTGTCAAGTTTCCTGGGTTCAAACTCACACTCTTAAGTTAAAATTTAAACGACGGTGCCTAAGTTTCTTCAGGTATGGAACAAGTATGACAGTGATTACTTCACAGTCCTCGAACAGGTGCTGTCCATCAGAACACAGCTACACAGCAGCACTCTGTGAACGCCTTCAGAGGCAGGCGAGCATAAAGTTCACCCCATAAACACAGGGACAAAGGGAGATGCACTGTGAGGCATGTGTCTTCAACCTACCTCCACGGGCTCCTTGTGTCCCAGCGCGAGGGTGCCCTGTGCTAGCACTCGTCAGGGGCTGGCAGCGGCCCCAGACACCCAATAAGCACCTGTTAGCTTTCCCTGGTGTTCTGAGGGTGGCTGGGGACTGCAGTTCCACCACAGCTAGCCGAGGGCCTCTCTAGGGGAAGCACGGGGTACGGTTCTGGTGACGGTGTGTGGGGAGACCCCAGGGGCGGTGACTGTTTAACCCTTGGCACGGCCACAACAGTGCACAGCGGTCCCTATTTAAACGTTGGCCCTGATGAGGTCACAGGACAGCTGCCATCTCTGAAGACACTGATGACCTGTGGCAACAGGGCCCAAGGGCTCAAACGTGTGCTCACAATATACCCGGTGTCATCCAAGGAAACAGAGGCAGCTACTCACCTTGGGCTGCGTATCTACAGGAACCATCCTCCACCAGAACGTTGTAGAAAGGCTGGTGATGGCCGTGGGGCAGGCTGTGGACATTCATGTTTCGAATCCACTCGTGTCCCATCATGCAGGTGGGGTCCCAGCCGTAAATGACGCAGTTATAGCCATACCTGGTCAACACAAGAGCAAGGGCGAATCAACTCCCTGGCGCCTGTCACAGCAATCACGACATGGACAGACAACGCCTCCTCTAAGTTCGCATGCTGATAACTTACCTGCTTTTATTCCATGTTAAATCATTTTTTAGGACACCCCTGAACCTCTGTATATACTCCTTCCATTATCAGTCTAGCATGTCATTCGGAAAAGAGCACTTATCAAGAAAGAATGACAGGATAACAACTGGTTATCCAAATGGAAATAGTATCAGGACCCAGGCCTGATAACAAAACACAACGTAACAGTTCTCAGTAGAATAAAGACTAGATATAAACTAAAATTTTCAAAATACCTTTGACCCAGGATAGGGAAAGAGTTCTTTAAATAAGGTACTAAAAATATAATCCATCAAGGAAAAGACTGATCAATTTGACAGTATTAACAGACTCAAATTCAGACTATCAAAAATACATAGAAAAATTGGAAAAACAGGACCTCTGACTAGGTATTTGATGAGGTTAAAGAATTGTTTATTTTTCCTTAGTTATGACAACAGGAAGGTAAGCATATGTTTTTTAAAAGAGCGAGCCCTCACCTTTGAGAGGTACTAAAATACTGAAATAGGTACAGATGAAATGACATCTGGTATTTCCTTCTGGGCTGGGGGGAGGATCTGGGAAGTGGGGCGAAACAATGATGGCTGACCCTACATGGAAGCCGCTGAAGCTGAATATGGGAACATCATCTGATTCGTTATACTTGTCTTTTTTAATCTTATGCATGTTTGAAAATTCTGATAAATTAAAAAACAAAAACAAAAACAAAAAAACCCCACTATCCAGAAAAGATATTTGCAACTTACTGGCTGATAAAGAACAGTACAATGAATAAAGAATGACACAAACCAATAAGGGAAGACTAATGACTCAACTGAAAAATAAGAGGTGCTAAGTAAAGGAAACTGAAGTGGCTGCTAGATACATAACAAGAACCTCAATCTGTGTGGTAATCAGGGAAATGCCAAATCAAACACAATGAAAGACGATTTGCAATTTATACTTAGGTACATTTTGAAAGGTTTGGTAATACCCCGTGTTGGTGCAAAGAGGCACGCTCAGCTCCAGGCTTATGGTTGGATATAAACTAGTATAACCACTTTAGAAACAGTTACATTTTTGCCTACTAAATCATGTGTACCAGTACCCAATTATCCAGCCAATCCCCACTCACAATTCAGAGTCAAGGAGAGGGAGCTAAAGAGCAAGAACGCAGAAATGACTGGGAAACTGCTTATGGTTGCTTCCACCTTCCCACAGAGGGGCAGACATCAAAAGGTCACTAAAATCTCCCAGTTAGGAAAGCAAGTGCCTTCTTAGGGAAAAGAAAAGCTTAAAGATACGGTTCCGTTTGGCTTTCGGTCCATCCCACGGCGGGGACTCAAGTCGCTGCTCCGGGTCAGGTCCCCTTCCAGCGAGTCACAAGGCTCCTGAGAGGCGGCGCTCCCCGGCCCGTGCGTCCTTCGCAGTCACCTCTGCGAGTGTGGTGGGCACTCACCTCTTATGCTTCATAATCAGCCCAATGGAGTAGCAGACATCCCTGTGCTTCTCGTGGGAACGGAGCTTCACCTCCACGCCCACCTCCTCTTTTTTGCGCTCTATGTGCTCTAAGGTGTGCTGCACCAGATAGCCCACCGCCCCGTGCTGCCCGGGGTCGAGGGTTTGGATGTGCTGGAGGATGTCAAGCACCTTCAAGACAAGACAGAAAGACTAGGAGATAATATTTTCATTTAGGCCTTTTCTTTTTCACAGCACGGGATTTAGGCCTACCTAAGCTGACACAGGACGGCAAGGCGGCACCGCCTGAGGACCCGAGTCTCTGTGGCGGCTCTGTACAGAGGCCCGCAGGCAGCGACCTCCCTTCCAGGGCTGGGAAAGTCAAGGAGTGTGAGCAAGGAATGATTTAGACACACGATGGATTGGACTAGGCATGGAGTGAGGAAACGAGGGTCAGCCATTGCTAGGCATGTCTGGATTAGTGAGTTCGAAGGCTCTAATAGTCTTGATCAGTACGGTGACTCCATTTTTTTTTTAAAGATTTTTTTTATTTGTTCATGCATACAAGAACTAGGGTATAGGCCAGCGGTGCAGGGGGTGAGAGGATTCACCAGAGACAGAGTGGGGAGCAGCGGGCGAGACAGGAGAGGTCTGCTGTGCCGTGTGGGAAGCTCCCTGGCTAGGGATCGAACTTGTGCTACAGTGGCTGGTGACAGCTTCATAGTGCTGAGACTTAACCCCTGTGCCTGGTGACTCCATTTTTTTTGATAAACAGAAAGGAAACGATTTTAATCATGAATTGGAGGAAAAATAAATGCTAAAAGCTGCTTCAATCAAGATCAAGAGGATGTTTGACAGAGCTGCCTTAGTGCCGTGTGAGACAGAAAGGGTTAGAGAGAAGCCTCCAAAGCAATGTACATCAGTTTACTTTATGATCTTATACTTGAGGGAGGAAGTCATGTGTGTCAGGATTATGAAATCCGACCGGTCACTTCAATTATTCTAGCTCAGAATGTAATTCAGTATTCAAGTGAGCAGGAATGGATGCGGAATTTAAATGACGAGCTAAAAGAAGCAGAACTGTGCAACTCCAAATTTACATTCCACTGTACATGATGCCTCCACAGATAAACAAAAATCCAAACACAGCAGACTCTCCTCCCCACCCCCGCCCCTTATTTAGCACCCATATATCACAGCACTTAGCAGTGGGTGCCTGACAAGGTTCTCCTTTGGAAACAGGATCTGCTCCTACGTACTGACATCTTAAGCCATGGCAGGCTTAGTACATGGAGTGTCCTGGGCTTGAGTTCAGCAATAAAAACTCACTGTTTTTATCTTTCAATTTGTTTATTCACTTATCAGATGGCAATAAGTAACTGCCCTATTTCCTGATGCATTTTGGGCCTTTGAGTCTATTTAAGTGTTGTGAAAACTAGTTTTATATAAGACATTATTCTAAAACCCAATCTTGTCTTTGAGATTGAGATTTGCAAGATCTTGCTATTTTTTAAAAAGATTTATTTTATTTATTTATGCATACAAGAACTAGGGTATAGGCCAGAGGCGCAGGGGGGTGAGAGGATTCGGAGACAGAGCGGAGAGCAAAACAGGTGGATTGAATGAAATACACTGCTGAGGGGAACAGCGAGCCAGACAGGAAAGGTTTGCTGCGCCATGTGGGTCAGCTCCCTGGCCAGGGCTGAACACAGGCCGCAGTGGCCGATGATAGCTTGACAGCACAGAGACTATAACCACTGCGCCACCAGGGAGGCCCAGATCTCACTAACTATTGAACAATAATTTCTCTGCTGGTCTTTGTGCAGAGCTTGTCACAATTTTTATTATTTCAATTAATCCACCCAACATGAAGGTTACTTATACAGACACTGCCAATTTCCAGAAGAGGAACCAGGCTTGGTAAAGCTAAGTAACTTGCCTTTGGTGAGAGTTAGGAAGACTTGGAGAGAGGGCTGGACCCCAGGGCTCACTCTACCATCTAGGTCTCAGTCATATCAAAGCAGAGAAGAAATCTTTATCATGAAAATTCCAAACACACAGAAATGGACAGAATGGTATAACCCCAAGCACCCCAAACCCAGACTTCAATCAGTATTAGCTGAGAGCCCATGCCCACCTGTTTCCCACCTCAAGTGTGCTTTAAATTCAGGAACACGAACATTTATTTTTCGTAGCTATCAGCCTCCAAGCTTGCATGGTAACTTCAACTCAGTGCTGTGTGGTGGCTGTTCCTCGTGTCCCCCATGCAGTTCTGACCAGTGACTCTGAGGGCCTTTCTGTTATATTCTACAAACACAGCTTCTGCTTTCCTTATAGCCCCTCCCCACCAGAAAAGTGAAAAGATATAACTTAGATTCTTCAAAGCACAAAGAAGTCTCAAGCTCTGACGAAAGGTTCAGGGAGAGGGTCAAAATGGAGGCAAAAGCACAACACGGATCTGGTGTGTTCCCGGAGGACAGTGCTGACATGTCATGAGGACGTGACTCCTCAGCCGTTGTCCAGGCTAGAATCCCAAGAGTCCACTATTTTTGGAGTAGAGATCTTATAACAGGGGGATCTATCACCCATGACTGACAACTTTTTCTGGAGTGCATGTTTCCGGCTTTGTGGACTGCTGGTCTCTGACTCAGCTACTCCCTTTTGCCACTAGAAGGGGACGGCAATCAGAGACAATAAGCAGATAAGGGCACAGCAGTGTGCCAATAAGACATTCACAAAGCCAAGGCAGTTGTCCCCAGGCCACAGCTGGCTGGACTCTGCGTCCACCTCACTACAGGTTACCCCTGAGGCTCTCCCGAAGCTCCGGCTCTGTTCCCTGGACATCCATGTGTCCCCTGTCTCTGGACTCTCCTGCCTGGGAGCTGCAGCCACAGTGCTGCTGAGCTGAGCGCCGCACCGAGAGCTCTGGAAGAAAAGCATCGGTGGCTCCAGAGCATGTCAAATTCAATGTACTCCACAACCAGCAGCCTGTGACACCTGAAAAAGAGTGTTCTCCAATGCCCATTCTGAAGTGGCCGAACAGTCGCCCTTGGCGGGAAATTGGATTATCCCCTTACTGTGATCTAATGAAGTTGTTGTTTCTTAATCACTCATTCAAAAAGCACGCTCTATGTGGCAGGAATTACATTAAGAACAAGGGAACAACTGATAGAGAATAAAACTGATGTGGGTCATCCCTGTTTTTAAAGTAAAGGATGATCAAACTAGTGGCTATAAGGAAGCTAGAAAGTTCTGTGAAAGGGCAAATAGAGGGCTGGCAGACGTGAACGTGACCTCACACAGAAGGGAAGAGGCTTCCAAGGTAGCAGTTAGCAGGCAGCTGGAGCTGAAGGTGAAGGAAGGGTACGATGCAGCACATGCAAAACATGAGACAGAGGAGCAGGGCTGTGTGGACTTTTTTGTAGCAGCACAGAGTACAAAAGGGGACACCAGGAGGGCCAGACCACCCAGAACCTAGTGAGGCCTCTTGAGAATGAGCCTGACCTACCGGAGCACGGGGGTGGGGGGGTGGGGGTACCACTGAGAGGGGTATGAACAGGGAAGGGGTGTAATTAACATTCTATTAAGATCACTCTGGCTGTAGCATGTGACACTGGCTCGGAGGCTCTAAGAGTAGAGGGGAGGAGATGAAGTAGAGGCCCATGTGACGGCGTGGGTGGGGAAGTGTGGTTCTCACTGTGCCAAGTTCAGGAGCTGTGCAGCCAGCCATGGACAGATGTGTAATGGACAGCTGGACATCTTGGTTTGGAGCCCTGGGTCCAGAGCCATTAATTAGCCCACACGAGGAAACTGAATGAAGAGATTAGGGGAGTCACTTAGGGGAACGGGTAAGGATACAGACATGTAGAATCTATCCAAAAGTGTGGAGCTCTCAAGGGGGAGGATAAGGAACTAGCAATAGCGTGAGAACCAGGGATCAGAGTCAAAGGAACAGATCGTATTGAAGTGGGAGGGGCCCCCAGAATCAAGAAAGATAAGACAAGTATCTACTGGATTTGGCAACAAGGAGAATGGTTTAGCAAAAAGGGGTCCCTGGCTTCCTAGGCAAGAACAGTGGAGGAGGGTGGGAACGGATCCCCACGTTCCAAGGGGGTATGGGAGGTGAGGCCACCCTGCAAGAACAAAGATTTCAGTCCTATGAGGGAGGAGAGATAAGGCAGTAGCTGCTGGAAAATGCCAACAGAGCAGTCTCTGGGTGCTTGTTTGTTGTTGTTTTCCCACAAAGGAGAGACTTGAATGTGTTAATTCTGAAGGTAGAAACAAAGAATACTTAAGCAGCTCTCAGAGAGGAGGAAGGTTGGCTCTAGAGCTGGGAGTGGGGGCTTGGGGGCTTGCCTGGAGCCCTGGAGGGACATCTTTCCCACTGAAAAGGGACAATGGTATCAAACCAGGGTCACAGTTTTGGGAGCAGGAAGGAGAAAGTGCCTGTCTGCTGGTGCTAGGGGGTGACACTGCCGGGGCTGAACTCCTGCTGCACTGATGCCTACAGAGGACACCCCAACCAGTCACTTAACTTCCTGCAGCCCTGGTGTTGTGAAATGACAAAAACCCCACCAACACCTATCTCCACCTCACAGGGTGGGAAGGAGGTGTTTGTTAGTGATGTAAGAATTTGACCTTCCTGCCCTGTTTCCATCACAGCCACAAAGACCCTGGGTTACTGAGGCGGTGACCAATGGAATCACATTTCTTAGCTCTTCCTGATTTACTCACTTGAGAACAAGGGGACCTTCTTGTCTTTGCAGTTTGGGAAAGTTTCCCTGTTACCTAATAAGGTCCGATTCCAGGTCCTTCACAAACTAATACCATGCCCCCAAAATTTTACACACATACACATCTATGTCAGGTGGACCTCTGCAGCTCCCCACCTTTGTGCCATGTATCCTGGAGTAACCTCTGAAACTATTTCCCATTCTTTAAGCTTCACCCCCTCCTCTGGGGCTTTCTTACTGTCTGCAGCTGTCCCTGGATCTCTCTTCACTCGTGTTCCCAGTTCTACTTCCTTGTCTTGGGTGTGGTCTCCCCAGCTGGAAGGCCCGTTGTAAGGGCAGGGAGTGGCTGACACCCTGGGGATCAACCACTTCTCATTCCAATCGCTAAACGTGGACTCAAGGTATTCAACCCCAGCTCAACAAGCAGCAAATGAAGGGCTGCGATGGGAAGAACCCTGTAACGATTTTAGGGTTTTTAGTGACACCACTGTCAGGAAGGCGGTCCTGGTCAGTCTAAGGAGGACACCAGGTCCCCAACAGGCAGAACTCAAGTGACACTACACTCAGTCTTGGAAAAAAAGGAGGCCGAAGCTTCTTCAGACCTTCCCTCCAAGGCTTACCCCTTGTCTAAGGCTAACGGGCAATATAAGTACAGAATCTAGGCATAAATAACCTTGCTTTGAAAGGATCTCTACAATTTGCAAATTATTATGAATTCCTTAAATAAGCTAAAGTTAGAAGGGATAGGACTGTAGAGCCTGGTGTGAAAAATAAGAAAACTCGACCACTAAATCCTAGATGACAGGTCCTGGAGAGCAGGCAGCAGCCCTCCGAAGCTCCTCCCAGACCACAGACGTGTGTCTGGGCTAACGACGCGTCCTGGGCAGATCCTGGGATTCCCCTACTGACGTGTCCTTTCCTAGAATTCTTTTAGATTCTGAAGTTGTGAATAAATAGGACCAATTAAATCCAAGAAATGAGGAATCGTTTATCCAATTTACTTTCTTAAGAAAGATTTTACTACTTCTCTAGTAACACAAGCAGATGATTTTACGGTGATGTCCCTGTGAGAGCTGGGAATGAACTCTCACCAGGCTGTGCTAAAAAACCAAAATGGACGATCAACCTAGTTCCCCAGGACAGCGGCTGCACTGTCACACACCGTGGCCTCACACACCTGTAGCACCCGCAGCTCGCTGAAAGCAGTTCTGACCTCAAACACTACAGCCTTCTACCAATGCCTGCTGCAGCCCCGACGGGGCGATTATGAAACTGAGAAATTCCAGAGAAACAGTATCAAAATTCAACAGTTTTTAAAGACATAACTAGCCTTAACTAGTCCCGCAGTGGGACTTGAACACACTGAAGATTTAGTTGTCCTGTGTCAAATGGGTATTTATACAAGGCCATGTTCTGCTTCCCCACGCTGCATCCGTGACTTGGACAAGACACATCTGTGGGGCCCCAGTGGGCGAGTGACAGGGGAGAGGCCTGTGATTCTGGGTGCTTGAGGAACTGAGCACAAGAACAGGCAACCCCCGGCAGTATAACCATTTTTTATGAGGAAAAAAGGAGACAGAATATAACTGACAGGACAAGATTGGGAGATGTGAATAAATTTGTGTTTATCCCTCATGTTAATACAGGATAAACCTGTAAGAGCCGCCTTTTAAGCTAGGATTTCCCTCTCTAAGGCAAGTGCAAAGCACCAAAGTAAAATAATTACCTTCTCTGGCCAGATTCCCAGGTGGAAGTAAAGCCTGGCTTGGAGGAGGAGAAGCTGCACCTGGTCCGGGTACATGGCCAGATACAGATCCAGGGAGTCTCGCAGCAGCTGGTACGACTGGTCGATGCCTTCCCTAGCAGCAAAACAAAATCACAGCCTTACTCTCTGCTTCTGAGCCAAGACCTCTTTCAAGATCCAGGTTTTAAAAACGAGCAACACAAATGCCACGTATTTTCTGAATCTGCTACTTCCTCTAGTTAGCAAATGTTATGATGCTTTTTATTAAACAAAAACAAAAACACAGACTGAAATTTTGAGCCCCACTCCCACTTTAGTGGTGAGCATTAAATTCAAACCATAAGCGTCGTCACGGTGTAGTCACACCAGTGACATGTGCATAATTACATCTGTTCTGTATGACGAATGGCGGATACGTCCTTACAGATTTATTCAAACCCACAGAATGTACACCACCAAGAGGGAGCCCGAATGTTAACAGGGCCTCTGGGTGACAACGTGTCCATGTGCGCTTAACCGTAGCACACGCCTCGCTCTGGAGCAGAATGCTGATGGTGGAGGAGGCCGTGCTTGTGTGGGAGCAGGGGGCATAGGGGATCTCTCTGTACTCTCAGTTCAATTTTGTGGCAAACCCAAAAAGGCCCTGAAAAAAAAGATTAAGTGTATTAAAGAAATAATTCTGCCATTATGCAAAAAACTATTACAATGTACAACTTTCTAGTTTCTCTGTAAAGCGTTTCTTTGAACTGAGAAGCCAGATGGTTTCATACTTTCGTTTGCTTTTTCTAAGGGACAGAAAGATACAAAATAAGAAGTGACAAATCACGTGGACACGAGCACACGCTGCTCCCAAGAGGTGACAGTTGCAGGTCTGATAAAGCTCTCTTCACCGAAGACTCTTTCAGGATTTACAAAGAGATCTTGCCCAAGTCCACTGCAAAGATCTCTCAAAGTCACTAGCATTCTGAATCTGGATTGTATTATGTTGTGGGACACAGTTTATGTGGTGGGGAGTCACTTGGAGACATCCCAACTGCGCCACACAGCAGCCACTGCTTTGCCTGATCACAGGAAAGCTCATTAAATATTAATCTCCACAAGGGAATTCAACCCTCAAGGGCAGAAGCAGTAGACAACCAAGAAAACCTTACCGCTTTCCCAAGCTTAGCAGGTTTCCCACCATTCGCTGTAACACCTTCTTTACATTGACCACCCCGTACAGTGCTGCGGTCACGTGCTGGCCGATCAAGTATTCACACTCTTTCACTGTCAGCTGCTTGCCCTTCCCAAAAGCATCTATGTAGATGTAGTCAAAGATGTCCAGGGTCGCCCTATCCAAAGAGCACAGGGAATTAGCTGAACCTCAGATTAGCGCCCAGCAAGTCAAAGAACAGTGACATTGATATTTAAAATTCTCCAGAAAAGTAGCTCAAATCAGAGACTCAGTGTTAGCACAGTAACTAACATTGTAAAATATGGAGTAAGATTTCGAGGCCTTGGGCAAAGTTTAAAATCTGACCCTAAAAGGGCCATGCCCTGCTGTCTTAAAACTGCAATACACTGATAGTTTAGAACTAGCACTGAGAGAATGCCACTTGATACTGCTATTTAGGGAAATTAATCTTAAAACTCACTGCCAGGGATCTCTAGCAGTTTAGTGGAGAGAAGTATGGAAAGCCTGAATTTCAGAGGAGCAGTAGGTATTGTCTGAAGATCCTGGGCCCCCTGAAGCTACGGTGGAATTTAGGGCACCCTTTACCACAAAAACATAGCCCTCGGTCCTGCACCTTCTCAGGTGCTCACTGACCTGCTGAGTGAACCCACGGTCTCAGGCTGGAAAGTTCCTCCAGGCCAGAGAGATGCGTCCCTGGCCCTGACCACACAGCTCTGCCTGTGCCACTGCTCATGGGGCCAGGCCCTGGCATATGGCAGCGGCCCACTGGGGCGGAATGGAGCGGCCCGGGGAAGCAGGCTGTCGGCACATCACCAAGCCCACTCTGTGAGGACGCCTGAGGGACAGGGCAGTTTCAGGGAGAGTTACAAGGTTTTCTTGAGTAACTGTGCTTTGATGTTACAACCACTGCCAACTGTTTAAGGAATTTTCTCTGCGACTGCTAAAAAAGCAAAGTCAGATTTCTTCCTTGAGTCATAGAGTGGCCCATCTTTAGCAAGGATGTAAGACTTAAAATGTTCTAGAAACGAGGACTACTCTTCCACTTCTTTTATGAGCCTAGGAGAACCACACACAAATTTACAGGCAAAAATCTTAAATAAAATGTGAGCAATTCAAATATACCAATGTATTTAAAAGACCTGTATGATTAAGTTAGAAGTATTCTAAGAATGAAAGGAGTGGAAAATTTTTAAAAAGCCTTATTTCAGCAAATATAGACTAAAAGAAAAACCACATCTTATCAGTAGATACAGAACAGAAATGGGGGGGCAGGGGAATCTAATGCCTAATAATTATTAATAAACCTTTTAGTGGGCTAGGAATTTAGAGGCAGTTTTGACAATCCCAATGAAAGGTGTTGCTCCCAAACATGCTTGATGGTGAACTTCTAAAAGTATTTCATTTAAAGTCAAGGAAAGGGTGTTTGCTATCACAGTCTTTATTAAACTTTGCAGAAGACGACCTTGCAGTAGAATAAGAGAAACAAAACATGTAAGGGCTAGCAAGAAAAGAATCAAATTGTCACAATTCATAGACAACATGATTATCTTAACAAAAAAGCCCAGAGTTGACAAATTACCAGCATTAATAATTTATTCAACAAAGATGCTGATTATCACAACCATATTTAAATATCAACCATATTCTTGTTTAGCATCAATACTTAGAAAATGTAATTTTAAAAATCCCCATTTACAATAGCAACAAAAATCTGAGGTACCTAGGAATAAATCTAACAAAATGTTAAAGAGTTCAATGAAGAAAACGGAATGTCTTTTTAAGGACATTTGAGAAGAGCTAAATGTGTAGGGAGGTTTGTTTACAGACAGGACGACTCTGGCAGTTTTCCTCACATTAAATCTATGATCCACTCCAAAGCAAGCTGGTTCCAGACAATATCCATACTGGGTTTTGATGGAGTCTGATGAACTTACTCTAAAGTTAAGAACAAAAGGCTAATAGCCAAAGCAATTTTGAAGCACTCCAGGGTATCCCTAGCCCACCCTCCAGGTATCAGGACTAATTATAAAGTTATAGTGAAGAAGAGAGTATGGGGGCAGCGCAGGCACAGAGACCAGGCACTCAAGGTCAGACCGGAGGGCCTGCAGCCTGGTTGCTGGCTGAGGAGCTGAGCTCTTTCCCATGATCTCCCTGAGGGCTGAGCCCTCACTGGGTCTAAACATTTGCTTTTGCCAGGTGCCAAGGAAGCTAACAAATTACTTCATTGTTCATTTGCATTGTAGTGTATGTTCACCACAGCCTAAGAAGGAAAAAACGATACTGTTAACCTTGGGTTATTTAGTGAGAGGGAATGGGCTGAAAAAAAAAACTTCCCATTTAAATGGAAAATGGATGCCTGCTATCCCAAAAACAAACCATATATATGTATTTAGGAACAGATCCTATGTGGAAAACAAGACTATCATATTATTTACAGAGTAACACATCTGTTATGAACTATAAAAATTTGCATGGCAACAACAAATACTTTCAAATTAACCAATCGTCACGTATGCAGGGGAAAGGAGAAAGGGACAAGGAAGAATACACTGTAGGTGCCAACTACGCATATTTTCTTTCTTAAACTGGGAGGTAGAAACATTGAAATAAGTTACATGTTTTTCTATATATGCATCAGAAATTCTACAAGGTGTGTAAAACTGATCATCTCCATTAATCCTCCAAAACACTTTATATAAAAACCTTTAGCTCCATTTCAGAGGAAGAAAGTGAGGCTCAGAGAAGGCAAGGTTTGCGGCAAGGTTTAGGTAATGTCTATGAAAATGCTCACTTCCACAGCAGTCAGAAGGAAGCAGTTTCAAAGAACAGAATTTGATAAAATAACTTGGTTTCTTTGCCCCGTAAATGGCATATTTGGCAATATGCTATTGCTACACAGCTGATGAACTACTTCTTTCAGAAAATCTGGACTGTAGCTGAAAGGGGTTATGTTCAATAGGCACCTGGTTTAAAAGGAACAAAATAGAACTCATAGCCTTGTCTACAAAATACAAATAGTCACAAAATACAAACTAGTCACTTTGCCTGAAAGGAGCCCCACCGACGATAAGAACGCAAATACTCACTTTGCCCATAAACGACCTGGCTGCCCTATTCTCTCTCCCTCCTCCACCCCATTGGGTGGGGAAGGAGGGAGAGACTTTTATGGAAGACTACAACATAAGAGTTTCTTTACACACTCTTTGATCTGATATGCTTTTGAACAAAGGGACTTTAAGATCCAAATAAGACCTTGAAGTCCTAGTCCGAATAAATTAAACTTACTTTGAGATAGTTATAGATTCACATGTAGTTTTCAAGAAATACTACATAAAGACCTAGAGTGTTCTTTTCTTGGTCTCCCCTGATAAGGTCTTGTATAGCCAGAGTAGAGTATCACAAGGGAAATGTCCTCATTGAGTCAAGAAAAAAGGAAACAAAACACAAGACACCTCCATCACCACCCACGCTCTCTTTTTTAACTTCTGAATGAACCTCAGGACAATTACATGGCATAGATGGCTCACCCTTCTGCGCCTTGGCACCACCTCAGTAAGAAGTGACTTGGGAAGTTGACTGGTTCCAAAGGGACCCCCAACTGCCGGGCAATTGTCAAGTAGAGCAGAGACATGCTGATCGGGATTCCTGTTCTGCGGATCAAAACCTAGAGGAGAAAAGTCCTTTAGCTTCACAGAGATGAACCACACCTTCTCATTCCTTCCACACTCTCATTACGTATCTACTGTGCATAGCCCGATGCTGGGTTTTGAGACTAAGTAGAAAAATAAATACTGTGTTTAGATTAGAGGCTGGCAAACTACCATTCCTGGGCCAAATCTAATCTGCCACCTGTTTCTATATGGCCTGCATAAGAAGTTTTTTAAAAAATCTTTAAAAGAATAAATGAGTACTATTTCCTGACACATGGAAATGACACGAAATTCTTACTTTCATGTTCACACACACAGCTTTACTGAAATATAACCACATTCATTTCTTTCTGTATTGTCTGTATGTCCTTTCATACTACAAAGACAGAACTGAGCCTTCTACAGAGACCCAGCCTTCTACAGGCTTCTGCCCAAAATACATCCTCCTTAGCCTTTCAGAGATTTCACTCTTCCATGATTTGTATCTCCTCCTTCCAGAAAGAACTTAAGGCCATTTCAAGGAAAGTGTGCAAGATGACAAAAGAAAACACAAGCAGATAGAGAGCAACAAAGAGACATGAAAATGGAGCCAGGCAGGAAACAAAAATTAAGTATCAGTGATGCTGCTGGCCAAAACTTCCTCCAGCTTCTTAAGAGGCCAATGCAAAAAGAAAGACCTGTTGAGTTTCACAACTTACTGTTCATAAGACACAACAGGCCAAACTAAGACCCAGAAATACACACTTTCAGCCAGGAATTCATCTCAAGGGTTTGTACACAGATCATACACTAAAATGAAACAGATAAAATTCACTGAAATATCCTTATAATAGAGGCAAAAATGATTTTCACTGGGCACAGAGATGAAAAAGACATACCTGTCCTCAAAAAATTTACAATCTACAAGAGAGATGAGCTTAAGACTATGTATGTACACAAACATGTATTTGTTTTAACACAGCCACATTTACCTGATGCATATATAAGTTTAGGGCATTGTAGTAATCCATTCGATTGCCCTTGAATTTGAGTTGGTCATAAAGGACATAGTTCATGGCATCCAGCACCTGGCTCTGGAGTTCTATTTCCATTATCATGGAGGATTCACCTGAAACACAGAGATCTACTCTGAGGACACAAGCACAAATAAGGCTGTGTCTGTGCACAAATAATGCACAGACACTGGTGCTGTCCCATCAATATCCCTCAGCTACTGCCAATCCAGGGCAGAGAAGAAGTATGTATTTCAAGTCATTTACATTACCCCAGCAAACATGCTATGTCATTAATCTTTTGTGTGTGTTTATGTCATAATGGGAACACACTGCAGAATTTCTCAAATTAACTAATTCCTCTAGGCTTTCTTTTACAAATATAGTTGAATTCAAAGCAATTCCACACCTGCCTTGAAGGCCAAGCTGGGGTGGCGACTGTTTATGCTCCGGAGGGTTTTGCAAACAAGCTCCACAATGCTGTCAATCTGGGCCTGGATGTCCTTGAGGCTGATGTCAGAGAGAGGATTGCAGTACTGGTCAATATATACCGCACCTGAAAATGAATATGAATTACTTAATAAATTCTTACTCTTAAGGCTGTCCCTTGCCACAGACATGGGGAACATAGTGCTTTACCCCATTCTTCCAGATAAGCCTCCTATCTTGCATGTCAGACCTTCCTGCTACTGGATTGAGAAGGTGCAACACACAACTTCACAGCAAAGGAACTTACAGCTCACTATTTTTACTATTATTTCTAAGAGAACAAACCTCTCTGAAAGGTCATACTCAGAAAACTGTGACACAAGGCATATTCCTATATTCTATTAAAAAGAGAAATAAATGCTATAAAGGAGTTTTCATGATACCTCTCACCCTAATTCTCATGTAACTCCAAAAACTTAGTAGCATAAGCTGTTCCTTTACTTAAAAAACAATGGCTGAATGCCCTCAAGCACAAATATGCCATTCTAAGAAAGCACACTTCTTAAAGATGAGCCAGTAAATGGACTCTGGGGATAACGGTACTTTCATATCAAAGAAATAGGTACCCAGGGAACCTGCAACTAAAAGCTGTACAAGCACACTGGAGATGATGGCTCTTTAAAATAACCGCTCTTCATTGCTTTAGGTGATTTGTTAACCAGAGACCAAAAGGCTGCCTGGGTCACGCAGTCAGAGGACATTTTTACTCGGGCAGTTGCAGGCATTCAAATTCAGGAGGTCTCAAACCGGCTCAGGAGCTTGATCCATACCGTAAGAACTGAAAGAGCAGGATGGGTATCGAGAGACCTGGATCCCAGTCCCCATTTTGCCAGTAGCCAAGGACTGGCTCCTGGGTTCCATCGCCCTGAGTTTCCCACCTGCAGGCTGAAGGAATTTATGCTGCACTTCTCTAAAGTTCATCTCATTTTCCTAGACCTCATCAGTGGCATCAGATTAATCTAGTCATCACTAAAGATCAACACCCTGGTACCAAGTTCCATTCACTCAACTTAAAAACATTCAATAGTTTCCAAAGCCTACGGCATTTAGAGAGGTGAGGTGAAAACTATAGGACTACTTTATATGTGGAAGAGAAAGAAAAGTATTATTTTTTGTAAGTTGGCTACAGAAAATAAAGCATATTTATTCCTGACACACAAAAGATAGGATGACTTTTAACTTCCGTAAGCATATGAGAAAATTCCAGGATGGTGTGACGGTATTTTAGGGAACTGTTTTCGAAACAGATTTTTCATTTCCTTTTGTGTGGTATATCACAATCATACAATTGACAAGACTCTGCAGTAGGCACTGTGAGGCATACAGAGATGTTAACAGGAGGCCAGAACTTAGTGACTAGTTGAGAACCATGTGGCCCACACAGGAGAGAATGCCGCCACACGGGGCTACCATACTGCTGCTGGGGCCAGCAGAGCCCACAGCTGTAGCAATCGGCCAAGAAACTTAATGGACGTGACACTGGAACTGAACTCTGGAGGGGAAGTAGGACTGAGAGAATTCTAAGGAAAAACGATAAATGAATGAGGACGTGAAGGCAGGTGTTATCTGTAGTGTTCCATTGGATGGAGCAAACTGGATATTCTGGAGGGCGACACGGAAAGGGGCAGAGCTGGCGGGGTAAGACTGGATTGTGGGGCCGCTGAAAAGTAGGCAGAGATTTAACTGAAAATGGAAATCAATTGGCCACAGTGCAGCTGGTGAGGAAGAGGCAGGCACTAGTTTATTGGTTGACTTGAGGGTAAGGGGGTGATGTTGACGCAGCAAGTATTCTGTAGAAGGCTGCTTCTGGGAGAGGTGGTAACAGAACAGAGCACGACTGTGAGAGACACTGGGCGGAAATCAATGGATTGGGTAAATCACTGAGAGCAGTGAATGAAAATGACTGACAGTCCTGTCTGTATGCCACAACCATAATTTACAGGAGTTTGCGTGATATGCTGGGAATTTAACATTGTTTTTAAAATGAGTTACATTTTGTTCTCGTTCAAGTTAATAAGAACGAGGAGCTGTCCCCCCATCCTGCCCGTCCACTCCACCTCCCTCTCCTCCTATCTCTGCAGATGAGCAACTGGCTGCTGCGCAGGAACACTGTGTCCTCACTGAACTACCGCAGGGTTAAGGGATGTACTCCATGCCACATGGACACAAAGCTGGAAAATGGACTTCTGATTTGGAAATGATGCTTCAAAGCTTGTAATAAACAGAGAATCTCATTAGCTAAAATGTCAGCCTTCAACTGGATGGTACATCTTTAGAAAACATGGCCCTTTCTGCTAACAGCTAAAGATTTTGACAAAATCTTAGCTCTAAATTTAATAGCTTTACTACTAATTAATCAGACCACATAACCAAACCTCCAGGAGCCCAGGCAGCATTGTTTGCTTCTCCCTGACTTTTCCATCAGGGGCAGTTTCCATCACTGCTGCTAAGGCTGCCTGAGCACCCTATCGAAACACTGTTGTTCAAGTCTCACCTTCAAGGTACGATTCATAGTCATCAGGCTGCTGAAGAAAAGCCTTAAGATTATTTAAAATTTTCTGTTGTCGCAGATAGTAAAGAATTTTTTTTGCGTAGTATTTCCAGGTCAAAGCTTTTCTGGAAAAACAAAAAGAAGTCAGTAAGAATGAAGACACTGAAACTTTCAATTATCTATTTTTTACTTCACACTAATCATACCATGTAAAGAGTCTACTTAACAAGAAAAATACAGTAGGTTCAAAACCATAAACTCATTTCCATGGAAGCAAACCACAATTTAGGACTTCACATTTGTCACGGAAGACCAAATTAGTTAAGCCGACATTGAAGAAACAGCTCTGTGTGACTTGAGTGTTACTACAAGGAAATAAAAGAGAAACTTGAAAAGGTAGGGGAGCTCAGTCTCAGGAGACAGAAGTAAGGCCTCTGGCAGGCTTTGCTGGCCCCCTGACAGCTGCCACAGGGCCTCAGGCCCTGGACTGCTACTTTTCTTTCTGCCATGGTGATCTCCTCCAGTCTCCGACAATCCCCATTTTTCAGAACAAACTTATCCCCTAAACTCCAGACCTATCTACCCAACATGTAAATCCTCACCTCCCTATGGAATTAATTCTCCCTAGAGACACCCTATCTGAGATAAAGGCAACTCCACCACTCCAATTAGGCTAAAAACCTTGGAGTCTGTCATCCTTGACTCCTTGCTTTTCTTTCATAAGCCACACAATCCATTTGCCAATGCTATTAGTTCTATCTTCAAAATGCATCAGAAATGGTAACGGAACGCTTCTCACTAACTCATCTATACCACCGTAATCGTCTAACAGCAACATCCTCCTGAGCTTCCTGCCTCAAACCCTGCCAAGCTCATACGACAGACAGCGCGTCACTCGTTCACATGTGGTCACAGCACAGGTCCTCTGCCCCAAACACGCCAGTGGTTTTCTACCTCACTCAAAGTAAAAGTCCAAGTTCAAATGAAGACCTAAAAGGTCCTGAAAACTCTTGCCCCATGACCTCTCTGACCTCAGTTTCCCCTCTTCCCCCCCACCCCAGTGCAGTCACCAGCCAGACGGGCTTCCCCGCTGTTCCTTCATCATGCCTGGCTAGTGCTCACCTAGGCCTGAGCACTCACAGTTCTTTTGTAGGGGAACATTCTTTCCCTACAGACTGTTATCTGTGTCCTAAAAGGAGGTATCCTTCTGGTTTTGAGTCAAATGTCCCTTTGAGTAAGGTCTTCTCCCACACCACTCTATTTAAAACTCCCCGCTACCCCTGCCATCCCACCACTGCCTCACACTCTTAACTGATTAGTATTTCTCTACAGCAGTTCTCACCCTTTCTAACATAAATCTTACTTTGTCTAGCACATCTCTCCCCCACTAATATAAGCTCCATGAAGGCAGGGTTTTTGGGGCCTCCCTGGTGGTGACGTGAGTTTGACACCCAGCAGGTAGATTCCCACATGGCGCAGAAGACCTCTCTTGCCTCGCCCAATGCTCCCCTCAGCAGTGTATTTCCATCGATCTGCCTGTGCTGCTCCCCACTCTGTCTCAGGTGAACCCTTTCCCGCTCCATGGCTCTGGCCTGTACCTCAGCTTGTATGCATAAATAAATAAATCTTAAAAAAAAAAAAAAAAGGCAGGGTTTTGTGTTGTTCACACAGGTCAACCTGGTTGTTTTGGTATGTATTCCCAGTGCCTCGAAGTGTCTGGCATACAGCAGATGCTCAATAAATATTGCTAAGTGAGTAAAATTCTTCACCAGGTCCCAAATATACACAGGGATCAGGGGAATTAGGAAGACTCCAGGACTTCATTAAAAAACAAAAGACCCAACAATCTTCAGGTAGTACGTGAAAATCAGCAGAACTAGGCCTGCTTTACCAACTTTTAACCTCTGAGTTGAAAAATACACCAATCTAGAGAGTCACACTAAACAAAGTTGTTTAAGCTTGATGAATCATTAAAAGTAAACACCCGGCAACTACCACCCAGCTCATGAAACAGAACTTTGCAGACTCCCCAGAAGCCTGAGGGCCCTACCCTCCCCTCTCAACAATATCATAATCCACATCTCTATGACTTACCACCTTGCTTTCTTATATACTTTTTACCACATAAACACTCTCCATTAGTCTGTTTTGATGTCTTCAGTTTTATTAACCTATAGGATACCCTTCCATCTTATTTTCCCTCTTGCATTTTATTTGTTAAAGAAACCTGATTGTTTGGTCTAGTTTCTCAGTCTGGAATGAGTAGATTGCTTCCAAATAGTATAGCTTAAAATGTTCTTCTGTCTAAATTTCCTGCAAATTGGATGTAGAGGCTTGATCAGACTCAGATTCCATTAATGTGGCAAGACTATGTCATAAACGGTAGTGAGTTTTTTCATCAGGAGATCAAATCTATTTCTTTTATAATATCAGAAGCCATTAACTTAACGCCCATGTCCATCAATTCCTTAAGAGTTTACAGAGTGATGTTTTAATTCAACTCGCCCTTCTTCATTTACTAGCTGGAATGTCTATAAAGAATATTTCTCCTTGGGCCTCCCCAGTGGCGTGGTGGTTAAGCGCTGTGCTGTGGAGCTGTCAGCAGCGTGACGCAGGTTTGACGCCCGGCCGGGGAGAATCCCACATGGTGCGGCAGACCTCTCCTGCCTCGCCCACTGCTCCCCTCAGCAGTGTATTTCTGATCTGCCTGTTCTGCTACCCGCTCTGTCTCTGGTGAACCCTCTCGCCGCCCCATGCCTCTGGCCTGTACCCCAGCTTATATGTATAAATAAAAAATAAATCTTTAAAAAAAAAAAAAAAAGACTATTTCTCCTTATCTACTATTTGGTTCCCCAATGGCATAGTATAGAAGAAAGACAGAATAAGTGGTTATTTCTTTCCTTTATAATTTTTCAAAATAATCTGGGTCCTTACTATCCTCCAAACATGAACAGTAAGATGAATATTATGAATAAGTAAAGTAAATAAAGTAAGTAAATATTATGAATTCATGAAGTTAAACCCATTTGATATACTTCATTTCTAGTTATTATCCACACTGATGTTCCAACTTTGGCCAATGGACCTCTTCACATCACCTGAATACTGTAAATATTGTTACTTGTTATCTGGTTGTAGACTTCCAAGATGCTCCAGGCTCACCCATTACATTTCCTGCATGGGCCCTAGAATCAGCCACAGATCCAAAACTCTGGCTTCTTTTGAGGGGAAATGGTACATCAAGACCACAATCTGGATACTAGAGATGATCATTTCTAATAGGTTGGTTCTTGTTTCTAGACCTTTTCAGTGACCAGACTGAATCTAGTTCACATGTGTGCACACACACCTGAGTTCGTATTTACATATGTAATTCAAATTTAGAGCTACAGAGTTTTATTAACCTTTTACATTACGTCTTCCTCTTTTTTCTTCCAGAATTGTACTTCTCCAGTTATGTAATTACTCATTTGCTTTACTCCATACCTCTCTGCCATATACACATACCAGTCTCAGAGTAACAAGACCAATATTCTCATTACTTTGATGATTACTGAAAACAGCTAGTATTTTGCTTACATTCTTCCCCATTCTCTGCTCATTTTTAAAAACAGCTGTACATTATTTACATGGTCAGGGCTTACAGTCATTACATGGAACACTTTCTATTCTACTGTCATTTGGATTCAATTCTGCAAATAAGTATGTATTTAATGTTCACCACTAATTCTTATGTCAGTGCCTCTAGCTATAGTTGTTTGAAGTTCATTTTCTAGCATATTTCTCAGTAGGCTCAGAAGTCCGAGTCTTTGCAAGTTGATGAGTTTATATGCAGCCTTTATACTTGGAAGTCATTTTGGCTGGATATAAAAATCCTTGGTTGACTATGGAAAGCTATATGGTGGTTCCTCGGACTACTAAAAATGGAGCTACCATATGACCCAGCAATTCCACTTCTCGGGATCAACCCAAAGGACACAGTAACATTAATTCAAAAGAATACGTGCACCCCTATGTACACTGCAGCACAATTTATAATAGGAAAGACTTGTAAACAACCCAAATACCCAAAAACAGATGACTATATGGTACATATACATAATGCAATACTAATCAGCAATCAAAAAAGATAAAATCATGCCATTTGCAGCAACATGGATGGAACTCAGTGAAATAAGTCAGAGGAGAAAGAAAAATATGCGATGGTTTCATTCATAGGAGGAATATAGGGGAACCAAATAAGGGGGGAAAACAACAACAAGAACCACAACAAAACAAAACTAAACTAAACAGACAACCATAATTCACAGACATTCTGCAGGGGAGGGGGAGGGATCAAAACGAGAGTGGGAAGAGCACAAGAGACTATAGTGATGGTGCACGGGTGAACTGGTGGTGGAAATTCTACGGGGACTAGAAGTGAGAAAAGAAAACAGATATTGTAAAAATAAAATAAATAAAATTTTAAAATAAATAAATATTCATTGATTTATGGATTAAAAAAATCCTTGGTCTATATTTTGATCCTTGAGTTTCTTAAATATTTATTACTCTTTTCCACTAGCATGGGGCATTGCTGTTGAAAAGTCTGGTAATATTCTGATTTTCTTTCCCTTATAAGTGACTTCATCTTTTTTTCTGGTTGGATGCCCAAAAGACTTCTCTGTCTTTGAAATCCAGTTGTTTCAGTGAAATATATTTTGGTATTGGTCATTCCAGGTCATTTTCCTTTTTCAAACCTCTTATTTCAACTTCTCATTTTCTTTTTAAAAATTTTATATTTTTACCGAGATACAATTGATTTACAACACTGTAAATGACTTTGGGGTATACAGGTTCACACCTCTTCAGCTGTATGTTTTAGTCAACTTTCTTAAGTATGGTGCATACCCTTTCAATATATCATTTCAAATCTCTACTGAAGGATGTATCCTTTTGAAAGACCACACAGAACACCATAAAGGCAAACTGTTTTCACATATTGAGAGACTGATATTTTAGCATTATGGAAACAGCCCTTCTTCTTAGGCTTTTCATTTCCAAAAACAAGCACTTATCAGGAATGAATACAACAGAGTTGTTCAAGAAAATTAGCACCCCAAAATATCTACAAAAGTGAAAATATTCCTTTTTACTTAAAAACAACCCTGTTTTAGGCTCAAATATATATGTTTCAAGTCAAGGGATAACCTATCTATGACATTTCTAAAATGACTACAACACATTTTTATTAGCTGTCTTTTCTGCCTGCTAAATGTGAAACAAAAACCCAATATTTCACTGTTATTTAACATGTCATTGAACAGTGTTAAAGGTGTATTTACATGATTGCCAGTCACTGGAGTTGTTTCTCTGTGTTATTTTCCTATCCTTTGTACGTTACAATTCCTTCTCAGAAATTTAAGAGTTCTGTTGACATTGTTTCTGGTTTCTTCAGTCATACAGAAGTCTATTTTTCATTGCAAAATCATTTTGTCCATATTCTTTTATCCTTCTGCATTATCAACCTTGGGTAAAGAAGACCTCTTAAATTGTACATGAAGTCTCCTATTTTCCTGAGGGGTTTTCATTGTCATTCTTTGGGTATTTTAGAACTTAATTTTTGTATATAAAAAGTTTTTCTTTCAGATGGCTATTTAGTTACATCCAGCTTCATTCATTAAATAATTCATTTCCCCCCCCCCCAGGTTTAAACATTTTCTGTGGCTGCAAAATGTTTCTGAATTATCCTTTGTTTCTGATGTAGTTATCTACTTTTACTTAAAAATATTGTGTTGTGTTGATTACCAGTAGCTTTATAATGCTCTTTTATCCAATGATGCAATTACTTTAAAATTGTTTCCTTTCAGCTCTTCTTGTAAATTTATTCTTCGGTATATATTTTATAGCAATATTACCGATTTAAAACATTCACAAAATGCTTCTCTCCTAAAACTCTTTGTACCCTGGCTGGAGTAGCACTCTGTTTACACAGTAATTTTAGAAAAACTGGTATTTTTATGACCATTCAAGGTCATGCTATCTCTTATTTTTATGTTTTTGGGTAACAAACATTCTATCATCTGACCGAGGAAACCATTCCTTGGAGGCTATTACTTAGAAATGAAACCACTAGAAACATTACCCTCTCAACAATGAACAGCTGAAACATACATTATAATGTGAAATTTAAAAATTTTAATTAAAAAAAAAGAAAGAAACATTATCCTCCACAGTAACAGAGGAAAAAACTGGTTACTCACCAAGGGGGCATGGATAAATTATGGTGTATACTATAAAACAATATACAACCACTAACAACAATGAATCTGACCTTTTATGATTGATTAGGACAGATTTCCATAAGGTAATGTTGAGTATGGAAAAAGATATAGAAAAGGACCTATTTTGTGATCAAAGTTTGTGAAATAATGATCCTCCTCCATCATCATACACTATCAGTGAATATTATCATGGAAGAATATATATCACTAATTACAGGACTGGGGGCAGGGAAGGGAGAAACAGCGTAAATAAAATATCTGCAAAAAACAAATCAAAGCCAATACACTCAGTATACGTGACATTACATCTATAGTTAAAAGTATATGTCTATATATGTAAATGACAGGTCAGCTGTTATTTTTAAGACTGCACAATACTGACTCTTAGATCATACTTCAATTCATTTATAGATAAACCAAAATAGAAACGGAAAAATGACCTTTGCATCTGAACTCATCCAAGGCTTAGAATAGAGAAACATCTTCCCTCTCCCCTACAGTTGTTCCCTCTCCTAACCCTCTTAAAACGAGAATATCTTACAGCTTGTTTGTGAGGTATTTCATAACAATGGCTCTTAAAAAAGCTCAACTAGCATTTTATCTAACATCACTAGTAAAAGTATCTAGAACTTTTAGTTCCAGTAAGTTAGGCCGGAAGCCAAGTCCTCTTCAGATAAATTGAAAACTAACCTTCACAGAAGAGATATAAGGTATAAAAGTTTTTAAATAACTACCAAGAGATAATATTCTTCTAGATCAGAAGATACAAAAGAAAGGTTCAAGCAAAATCTACAATGTTCATGATCAAATTAAGATTATTTCTTACCAAAGTTCAGAAGCTGTAAAAAATCATTATTAAACTAAGACATGCCTACGAAATTATTAAAAACACTTCAATTCATGACAGGTAAATTTGGTGGGGAGGGTATAAAGGTGATAATAAAGGATAATTTGTATTACCCAAAAGACATAATTGTGACATAAAGCAAAATATTTGACCCACAGTGGGACCAAACACTAATTGTTTTTTCTCTGCAAAAGGATTCTTGCAAGGTCTCTTAAAGTATCAATTGTTGTCAGTGTACTTTATACACACATCATTTTTTCAAAATTCTAACTATGTCACACAAATCATAACAATTAATTCTGGGGGTATTATTAAAACTAACAAATGGAAAACAATCCCAGCAAAAACTATGACTTACCTTCCTTCCATATTTAGGATACACACCAGTTCATCCTCAAAAAATATCTCTGGTCCCTCAAGATTCTCAATGTCACTAAAACCATTACAAGGGACCTATGAAAAAGACACATACAAAGGGGCTTCAATAACAATAACAAGTAAGACTGTCACTGTCATTCTCATACACAAATCCAAGTTGCAAGGACGCTCATTTCCACAGAGGTGATCAAAGTACAAAACTATCCTGACCATCCACCATGGATGGAAAGCAACATGCAAAGTAACAACGATTTGTTTAGATCTTGTTGTTAGTTGTAAATTAATTGTATTTTCATAGGCTGAAATTTCTGAAATTGGTAATTCAAAGTCCTCATGTGCAGAAAAATAACTCCAAAATAAGAACCAGAAATACAAGATTTCCTAATTCACAGGAACTATTTCACTCAGTCTCCATGGTATTCAACTAGGAGGGGAGGACCAGAGAGCGCTGTCTAGCGCTTTGGGCAACTCACTTAAGGAACAGGGCATGTTTTCTCCTTTGTTGATCAAGATTATGGTACCAGTGAGGCTTTAGAGTCCCTCAGTTTTGAAAGTAAACAGAAAATTTCCTGTCAACCTGTGTGCATGCTGAGACATAGGAATACAAGGGTCCTGAGCCAAAGTAATCACCCACCCACACATCAATCTTAAGTTCACTTCTGCTAAGTTCAGGTCCTTGACATACTTCTAATTAACCAGTAGTACAGGGAAAGAGGGAGGCCAGCTAAGGGAAAAACACACCAATTCATCATTATTAACAAAGGCACAGGCTGTTGAAAATAGCCAGCTGGACTAGGAGAGCTTGCAAACTAGTAGCCCTGACCTAAGTGTATCAAACATGGCTAGCACCAA
The DNA here is from genome assembly GCA_004024925.1 of Scalopus aquaticus. Classification (NCBI taxonomy): domain Eukaryota; kingdom Metazoa; phylum Chordata; class Mammalia; order Eulipotyphla; family Talpidae; genus Scalopus; species Scalopus aquaticus. The sequence continues at coordinate 61,672 of PVIJ01001833.1, forward strand.
AATCTGAATGTGCAAACACATTTAAACAGGCATTGAAAACTTGGGATTATGAATGGTTTTAGACAGGGTATGGCTTATCCAGAATAGAACATATATTTTGTCCATTCTTATGTTAACAAACATTTCTAGGAACGAATCACATTAGGAAATAACTAATTCTATTCTCCACCAGGGGGTAGGTTCAATCTGTCCAAAGTTCAAATTTCCCCTTTCAAAACTTGAAAAGCCTGTGAAAACATTTTAAATGTATGAACTCCATTAACTAATAGTAACTGAAATTAAAAAACTGGAATTAAACTTCAGCACTAACCAGGAGAGTAAAATAAATCAGATTGGTTCTATTCTCTACACTTATCGCCCCCTCCCCCCATCAGAAACAAGTTTAAGATAAATTTAAAATATTAGTGTAGACTATTTTCCAGAGTTACAAAAAGTTAAGAATCAGGACCTGATGCGGGAACTTCTCTGGAACACTTTATGGAAGGAAAAACAAACAAACACCCATGCAGTTCAGCAACTTAAAACTGGTCATGGATAATGAACGCAAGGCAATTTAGTTGAGGGAGCAATAATTTTGATTTACGGGTCGCTTTCACTCCTCTGTTACCTTAACAAATAATGCAGTTCACTACTGGCTGGAACCTGCAAAGCCAGAGAGAACCATATTAATTCCGTCAACCCTTCTGGGATAACAACTGGGTGAAATTTGTAAGTGTTCAATCACTGATGATCTCGCAAATCACATGGAGCTTGCAAAAAAAAAAAAAAAATCAGGTTTAACCCACTGGAAGAGAAATATCGCTGATGTGATTCCCTCTACATTGTGCGGTGGGTCCCTCTCTCCCCCTCCCCCCACTCTCTCTCTCTGGCTTTAGAAAAGTAAAGCTGGCCGGGACAAATGGCTTCATGTCGTTGCATAGGAGGAAAAGGACACAACTGAGTCCTGCAGCCATCTGAGTGAGTAAGGGACTGTGAGAGCACTGAAAAGGGAGAGAGCAAAGAGTTGGATGCGCTAATGCCGACAGACACACGCACGGAACGCAGGCAAAAGCTGCGAGCTACATTAACAGATCCTTACGTGCTCTGAAAAGAACCTCTTTGAGAAGGAGGCGACAATCTTCCGGGCTTCTAACCCAGCTTTTTGCCGAACTTTATATTCCTCCAACCAATTGACGTAGTCGGTGGGGCTGTAGTGTTTCATAAGGGAAGGCCACCTGGAAGGAGAGAAACACCCCCTCAGCTCAACAGACTCAAAGGCAAGACAGGCACGAACCCAAGGCAACCTTGGAGCGCAGGAAAGGCAGCAGGGGTTAGTGGTCAGAGGGCCTGGCGATGGCCCTCGTTCCCGTCTGCACCCGGCACGCACGCACTCGCTGGCGGGGTGACCTTGGCACAGCCCAACGAATGCCATTCCCATCTATAAAATGGGGCCAGTTGTAGCAACAATAATACCTGGGATGACAATGGCAGTTAACATTTACTGCGCGGCTCCAAAGAGCCGGCCCCGTGAAAAGCCTCCCTCGCACATCTCATTTAATAGCCACAATAAAAAGGTCGGTGGAATTGGCATCCCTCAAAGTCGATGAACGCAGCTCCCAAAACTGCAGTCGCTGCCCCCAAGGTCACACGGCGAGAGTGCGAGGGCCAGATTTCAGCCCGGGTCCACGCTGTGCCCTCGGCCAACGACCCAGGGGATGCTGCGCCCGCTTCCTCCAAGGGCTCTCAGGATCCTGCATCACCGGAGCCATGTAAACATGTTGGCACCGAGGCGGGCACAAAAGAAGCGCGCAGAACGGATTAGCTGCGATCCTACCGTCGCCATCCTTTATGGAGGCGCCTCCCGAGGCGCGACCCGGGCACGGAGGTCCGCGCGGCGTGGACCCGCGGGGCAGGCGGCCGGGAGGCCTTTGTCTCTCGCTCCGCGGGAAGGGGCTCGGGGGTGGGAGCCGGGGGTGGGTCCGCGCGCCGGGCGGCCGCGGGGAGGGAGGCGGCGGCTCGCCGGGAGGCCGGGGCGCCGAGCGGGGCGCGGGCAGCCGCGGCGGTGGGCTCACCTCACCCGGAACTGCTCCTTCCACACCTTCCCGCTACTCTGGCACAGCTCGCGCAGCCGCCGGCAGGTGCTGGAGACGCGGCCGATGTCGGCGGCCGTCAGCGAGCCGCTGCACAGGATGTACTCCAGCACCTCGCCGGGCAGGTTGACGAGGCAGCTGAGGCCCGACGCCTCGGGTGCGGCCTCCTCCGCGAGCGCCGGCACCACCTCCATCGCGCTGTCGACCGTTGCTACCGCCATCTTGTCCGCGTACCTGAGGCTGCCGCGCGCGCGCGCGCGCTGGGACGTCCCGCCTCGCCCCGCCTACCCCCCTTGAGGGGCCGGCGCAGCGATAGCCCCGCCCACACCGTGGCCACACCCCTTTGGCCGGGGTCCGCTAGGGAGGGCTTCCCCGCCGAGGGGAGGAAATACGTTCCAGAAAATGACTGAGTTTTGGGCTCAGAGCAGAAAGGACAACAGTAGCTTCCATCTTTCTTATGTGTGCGGAGCACTACCCACGCCTGAGTTCCCAATAACCTTAGGAAGTATTAATAGTCCCAAGTTAAAGTGGGGAAACTCAGGTTTAGGGAGAGGCTGGATTAGAGTTCCTTGTCCTGGATTCTAACGGAGATCTGCTTGACCTCTGCTTGACCATGCTCTGAGCCAGTATGGTGTAATAACAAACTTAATATTTCTGAGTCGAGGCCGGGCCAAGCACTTGCATACTTTTTCAAAAACCAAAACCAAACAGAGACTGGCCTTGAAAATTCCCTGGACAGAACCAGTTTAGTCATACCAAGCTTAAGTTAGGGTATGTTGTAAGACTAACCTGACCTGGATAATTTGTGGAAATTATAAGTCTCTGGAAATAAGCAAAAACAACTCTCCCAGGGTGGTTAGAAGGTAACCACAGATCAATTACCATTTAAGAAAATGCTAATATAACCAATCACCTTGGAGCACCCACAGTTACTGCCTTCTTACTACAGAAGTTCTTTACAACAATATACCCCAGCGTGTTCCCTGTGCAGCTCTACGCCCTTTCTGTGTCCAGGTTGTAGCGCTCTCAGCTCACTTTTTGTTGGGAGCACAATAAGTTTTTACTTATCACCACTTTGAACTTTTCATATGACCTCCCTTACTTAAGCCCTCTGGGACATGTACCATATTTATACCCATTCTACAGATAAGGAGAACAAGTCAGCTAATGGTGGGAGTTCCTGGTTTAGACTCACAGACACAAAAAGTGGGGGTGCCTGGATTTGAGCCTCAAAGCAGACATGCACACTCATGTGGGTGGGCACTTTTTTCATTGCCAACACCTAATTTTTTTTAAGTTCATTTTAGTTCCAAGTCCTAGGCCGTGTGCTTTGAGGATAATATGATGGTGAGTAAGATGGTATCCTTGCCCTCCAGGAGCTCAAAGTCCAATTAGGGCCATACATAGGTATAACATATGCTATTGTTAGTACTTAAAGGCTCCAAAAAATGTTTCCCTCAACTTGGAAATCAGAATAACCTGAGCTAGTCAAGTTACTCTCAGTGGATGGCATTAAACTATCTATGGCTCCCTATTACCCTCAGAAACAAATATGAAATGCAAAAAGGCAGACCCTTGTTTACCTCTCCAGCCAGTCTGAGGATCAGCTCCTCCATGCCTCAGCGTTCTCATCTGTAAAATGGGGATAATAATAGATCTTCCTATTAAAGGGAATAATACATATGTATCAGCTACCATTGTTGCGTAACAAATAACCCCAAAATTAGTGGCCCGGCCTCATTCTCCCCCTCACTAGCCACACCTCAGGATGTCTGGGCTTTTTCCTCCCACTTCTGCCCCCCACATGAATACCATTCATGCTGCTAGAGAATGGTCCATGCTAGTTCCCCTCATCTAGCTGCCCCTCTTCTCTGGGCCTTAGCATAAGCTCTCCAGATGCTTCTCTTACCACACTCAAGCCCCAGATAAGGCCCCTTCTCAGCATTTTGCGGTCTTGAAATCACTGAATGTATACCCACTTGTTCAACTTGTCTCTCTGACTGGATCAGAAGTGACTGCAGGATCAGGACCTTGCATGTTGGATTTACCTCTGGATGCTCAATACTTGATCCAGCCCCCAGCCCCCAGTCCCAGATATGCAAAAATTATCTCTTGTTGATTGCAACTGTCTAACCAGCTGTTTAACTAGAACAAATTATGGCTTTTCTGGGGCCCACTTTCTCATTCATTAAATGGGGGGCATCATAATGATGCTGGCTTCCTACCTAGGGCTGTTGGGACAATTAAAGCAGGAAGGAGCGTGTAACAGCACCTGACACAGAGAAGGAGCTTCGTGAAGGTGTCCCAGGGGGTTGGATTTTATTTTGGAGTGACGGAAACGGTTTGGAACTCGGTAGAGGTGTTGTTGCACAACATCTGTGAATGTTCTAAATACCACTGAATCATTCACTTTAAAAGGTTTAATTTTATGTTATGTAACTTTCACCTCAATAAACTCTTTCCAAAGTGTATTTCTGCTTGCATGAATCTGCTCAGGCTTCTGGAAGAAAGTCCCACCGGCTGGGGGTCTTGAATAACAGAAACATGTTTTTTTCATGATTCTGGAGGCCACACGACTGAGGTGGATGTCAGGGGGTGGGTTTCCTGCTTGTCGCTGGCTGTCTTCTCTCTGTGCTCTCCCCTGGCCATCTCCTCTTATAAGGACACCAGTCAGAGTAGATGAAGTTCCTCTAACGGCCTCATTTTACCCTAATCAGCTCTTTAAAGATCCTGTCTCCAAATACTGTCACACCGGAGGTACTGAAGGTATGAACGTCAACATCTGAATTTGGGGGAACACCACTATTGCCACAGCTGATATTTCAATCATTAAAGCAGGAAGGTCTAGAATAGCCCCGGTTCATGGCAGATCGGGATTGAGTTGTGCTTTGAGGCTGCTAATTTCAGTGGAAGTTTCCACGCCTTGTTCTCACCTCTCACTAGCAGAACTGTTTGCAACCCCACCGCTTCTCGAAATGCCTATTCACCTCGGCCTCTGTGCTTCCACACTCGCTTGCACCCTCACCCCGGACTACTTTTGGGGCTGCTCCTTCTCAGTCTCACCCTCATGGTACTTGTCGGGATGGGAGCTCAGTCACAAGCCCCCTTCTTTCACTTTCTCACCCCTGTCTACACCTTGAGCGATAACCCAAACCCAATTCACTGTCCATGTCTCTCTCAGGCCAGCCCGTTCCTTTGAGATCACGTTCCCTTAGCCCCTGCTCCCCTGACCCTGTGTGGGCCCCCCACCTCCTTGTCCTGTCCCCATGATGCCCGCCGCAGGAAAGGGCTGCCCACCCATCCATCTGTTTCTTGGAAACCTAAACTTGTCACCATCTTGCTACCTCTCTCCCTCACCATCCAAATCCAAATGCCTGGTGGGGATCAACTCCTCCATGCCTCAGCATCCTCATCTGTAAAATGGGGATAATAATAGATCTTCCTATTAAAGGAATACATATGTATCAGCTATCATTGTTGCATAACAAATAACCCCAAAATTAGTGGCTACCACCACTCTTGCTTTTGTGTTCTTTTTTTTTTTAAGATTTATTTATTAATGCATACAAGCTGGGGTGTAGGCCAGAGGTGTGGGGTGGTGAGAGGATTCACCAGAGTCAGAGTGGGGAACAGAACAGGTGGATGGATTTATTGAAGTATACTGCTGAGGGGAGCAGTGGGTGAGGCAGAAGTCTGTGCCATGTGGGAAGCTCCCTGGCCAGGGATCGAACTCGTACTACAGTGGCTGCAGATAGCTCCATAGTGCTGATTCTTAACCCGTTGCACCACCAGGGAGGCCCTGCTTTAGTGATCTTAACTCTGGGCCAAGGCCGGGGGTAAGAGCTCAGCCAGCAGTTCTGACCTGGAAGCAGATGGCAAATCCAGATTCTGTGCTCTCGGGTTTACATACTTACCTCTGTCAGATCTGTCTTCTATCCCCTCAGCCACTGTCCCAGCCCAGGTCCCCACTGTGACTCCTAACACCTGCCCCTCCTCTGTCTTCCACCCTGTCCCTAAGAGCATGAAACAAAGTTTCTGGCCCATTTAGCCAAAGGCAGATCCCACAGTGGCCCTGTGATTTGTAAGCTGTTCTGATAAACCACTATCACTTTTTTATCAGTGACATCCGGGCCCTCTTTCTTTCTTCCTATCCTCTGATCAAAGATGACCAAGATAGTGTGTGTGTGTGTGTGTGTGTGTGTAGGGGGGAGGCATCACAAAATCTGCCAATCCAGGAAATTCTCTCCATGACTTTGGAAAATGAGCACCATTAATTCCACTGAACAGGTAAGGTGCTGACGAGTGTCCAGACCCAGAACTCCCACCCTTTTCCCAAACAGCCGAGCTCTGCTTTACACACAAGCTCTAGGAATAATTGGTATCTCGACCTCAGGTCAGAGGACTTAAGTTCTTATAGTCTTTCCTTGCCCACCCTAAACTCACCCGGGCATTGGGTACACAGGGTGCTAGCAAAGAATTGCCTTTATCTTGGGAATAACAGAACTTGTCATCCTTATGAGGAACAGGTGGTTACAGTTTGGAACAAGGAGCCTGGGCCAGACGCCCACAGCCACAGCAAGGCGGGGACACTGTCTTCCTTGATATTTACACTTCAAAGAGACAGCTCCCAGGTCCTCAGGCAAAAAAAAAACAAAAACAAACAAACAAAAAAAACCCAAACCAAACAAACAGGCCTTAGCCGTGTAGGTAACCAGGCAGAGATTTCTTCAACCTTTAAAAAGATGTGCAAAATGGGTTTTGGTTGTGCAATGGAATATTATTCAGACACAAAAGGGAACCAAGCACTGATGCAGGCTACTACCTGAGTGACATTTGAGAGCACAAGAAAGTCACACACAAAAGGATGAATGTCCTATGATTCCCATCTCTAAGAAAGGGCTAGAAGAGGTCAGTTCATCTAGGTCAATTCCTAAAGACAGAATGTGGATTACAGCCTCCCAGGAACTGGGGGGCAGGAGGGAAAGTTAGGCCTCCACCAGGAGACAGTTTTTGTTTAGGGTGATGAAAGGTTTGGAAGGAGAGAGTGGTAGTGGTTATACAGGGTGGTGGCTATCTTTAATGCCACTAATTGTGTTACTCAAAAATAGTGAAATGGTATATTTTCTGTTTGGCATTTTTTAGCATGACTTTTAAGGATAGCACACACAAAACAGATTTAGCTATATAGCAAAGAGACCAAGGCAACACACACACACACACACACACACACACACACACACACACACACACAATTCCTTAAGGAAATACTATAGGAAAGGGAGCAGGAAATGGATCTCTTTCCCTTTTAGCAACAGGGAAAACTCTTCTGGTTTTAAATTTACCCCAAGATAACTTGCTGAACTGTCCACTGTATTCAACTGAGAGCTGGTCACCTTGCCCTCCCCCCCCCCATTCTAATTTACAAGCACCTAGTACGAGCCCAAATCGTTGATCAAGTCCCTTCCAGCCCCCACCTACTGCACCCCTGAATCCTCCAGAGGGCTTTCCCCACTGCAGCAACTAAGAAACCTGTTTTCCTCAGTTTTGTAGAGATGTTAAGAGTTTGTTACTGGGTCGGTTTTGACGGAAACTGTTGTGTTTCCTCATCTTCCACATAGAAGTGAGACTGTCAGAATTTGTCTTTCTCCTGATTTATTTCGCCTAGCCTTATTCTTTTCAGTTCTACCCATGTTGTCGGAAATGGCAATTGATCCTTTTTTAGAGCTGAGAGGGGGAGGGTGGTGGGTGGGAGTGGGGGAGGGGATGGGACCCAAAGGAAAATGCTGGAGCATGGTTGGGGCACTGGTGGAGGGCAGGTGTGAAAGAAAGTGCACCTTTGTGGAGGTCTGAACCCCAGAGCAGATAAAAGATGTAAACTGGGGGCCTCCCTGGTGGTGCCGGAGTTAAAGTCTCAGCGCTGTCAAACTATTGCCAGCCACTATGGCTTGAGTTCAATCCCCGACCCCCTATCCCTGGCCAGGGAGCTGACCCACACACTGTAGCAGACCTCTCCTGCCTCGCCTGCTGCTCCCCTCAGCAGTGTGTTTCAGTACATCTGCTTGTTCTGTTCCCACTCCATCTCTGGTGAATCCTCTCACCCTCCCCCCCAATCCTTGTACCTCTGGCTTACCCAGTTCTTGTATGCATAAATAAAAATAAATCTTAAAAGAAAAAGATGAAGACTGACTTTAACATAATTAACATAATTTGTGGGGGGGAAAAAACAAAAGCAAAAGGTAACTATGTAAGGTGGTGGGCCTGTTAATTAGCTTGATGGTAGTGGCCGTTTCAGTGTAGACACATCAAAAATTAAACCATGCGCCTTAAATAGATGCCATTCCTATTTATCAATTATAGTGGTCAACAGTGAGATCATAACTGACTTAAAAAGTCCCTAATCTGTAGTATCTTGGTGTGCTGAACATGAATATAACCCTGAAAATTTTTTATTAGCTCTCGTTTTGCAGATATTTCATGTAATTCATTTTATATGTTTCACTGTATAAATTTATCCAGTAGGACTGCAACAATATCCTAAATCAGCCTAGAATGATGTAATATTGCATTGCATTGCATAATACCATCATGCACACATAATTCAGAGTTGATTGCTTCATTTTCTGATGCAATGCAATACTACTGCCAGGTGGCTGCTGAAGTAAGCTGATGTCAGCAGTGTACTATATAAGCCCTGTCGGAAAGGCTGAGCATTGAAAATATTTCAGAGTTTGTGTGAGACATTTGAAGCTACTATTCCATAGAACTGTTATTATTTTATCCATTTAGGTACAATACAGAACAGTAATGATGCCTCGAAAGTGTGTTAATAGAGTGGACAATTTCTGCTCTATTTGTGGGGAAGTGACATTTGCCAACCAGAAGAAAAGTATCACTTCTCAGGTGAAGAAGGCTTATCATCTTTACTTCAGATGCAAAGTTGGTGACCAAGACAAGCCTGGGCCCCACATCTGTGCTGTGCTACACGGACAACACAGCTTTCACAGTGGTTAAGTGGCAAAAGACCATCAATGCTGTTTGCAGTCCCCATGGTGTGGAGAGAGCCAAGCAACCATATAAAAGACTGTTCCCTCTGCTTGGTTCCTCCTCTTTCTGGCGGAATAACGAAGCAAAAGAAGTTGAGAATAGTCTACCCAAACATTCCCTCTGCATTGAGATGACCGGTTCAACAACTTGCTGCAGGGTGATGCGAAACAAGCATGAATGCTTTTCAACTAATGTCTACAAACTTTCTTGGGAATGTTAGGGCAGAAAACTACAATGGACTAGTAGAAGACATGCTGATGCAGTATCAGAAACTTGGCTGCAATATGTCTCTAAAGATCCACTGCCTTCATTCCCATCTGGATATCTTCCCTGAAAACTGTGGTATGGTTAATGATGAACATGGCGACCGTTTTCATCAAGATATCGCATCCATGGAACAAAGATTCCAGGGAAAATGGTCCACTACAATGCTGGCTGACTACTGCTGGACACTCCCCTGAGATGCTCCTGAACAGCTGTACAAGAGACAAGCGAAGAAATCTAAGAAGTAGTCTTTGACTTGATTTTTTACAGGTATTAACCGTAGGCCTATTACTATTGTCATACATTTCGTGATGTAAACATCCATTTATTGCAGATGACAAAAAAAACTAGAGCCAAAATTAGAATTTGACTGTCATATTCATGTTGAGCACATACAAATTGATAGGAAATGACTAACTTTATTTCAGTAACATGACTTTTGTAAAAATTTGTTGACCAGTGTTATAATTCAATAAAGCTGAAAAAAAGGGGAGAGGGAACTCTATCTGTGTGGACGAGAGGTGACTTTCTGCATCTTTGTTGAGAATGTCAGCATTCCTTTTCCGGGAGAGCTGCGCAGAGACCATTCCAACCCCCTCAGCGTCCTCAATGGAGTTCCTTGTGCTCGAAATAAATATCCACATCCTTCCTCTTCAGGCCCATCTCCCTCCCACTGGGGAGTTGCCCGGCAGTTCCAGCTCACCTACCTTGTTCTTCCTCCTCCTTTACATCTTCAACCACCCATAGGTAGAAACGCTGTTGACCTTGGACCAGGTGAGTGCTTCTAGCCACACCCCGCCAGAACCCCCTTCTTTCCTGCAGTGGCCACCCCTAAGTTGTGATACAGGCATCCTGTGTTCAGCTTCATTGTACTATGCCCATACCGCACTTTTTACAGCAGAGGTTTCGAGACAACCCTGCATGGGATCATTTTTCCAACATGGGCGCCATTTTTCCAGCAGCACATACTGTCTGCATGGCTCTGTGTCATGTTTAATTAACAGACATACGTGGCGTTATTTTAGACATCATGCTGTAGCCCACTTAATAGACTATAGTACAGCAAACATCGCTTGACTATGCCTGGGAGACCAAAAAATTTCTGGGGCTCGTTTTATGGCAACATCACCTTTACTGGGGTGACCTGGGACGGAATCCACAACATCTCCCAGATGTGGCTGTGTACACATGGAGGTAAAGATTGGATTCACTGACCTGTACGGGCAGATATAAGTCTCACAGGGCCTAACAGCTGTTTGCAGGCCCTGCTTTGGAAAAGGCACACGCAGGATGAGTTTGTGAGTAAACAGCAGAGCATCGCTATAAAATGGGCCCAGAAGGAAACTCCCAAGGGGCCTTTCCCAGTGCTGGGGCCCAAAGTAAAGCTCCAATGTAAAATGCAGCTCGTCCTAAAAATCAGCAAGCCCCATGAATCAGGGCCTCTGGCCATTTTGCCCCAGTATCCCTGGCTGTCCCGCTGGGGTGCAGGGAGGTCTCACACTGTCACAGGCCTTCAGGTTGACCGGCCCATCACCCCGTCTGCCCAGTTGCTCCCACACCTTCCTCTGGTCTCTCTGGAGTCACCTTATTGTTAAGGTCTGCCCTGGCCACCTGTATAAACTCTCCCGTACTCTGCTTTGTTTTCCAAAGTTATTTCTCACCATCTAACATGCTCATTGTTTTTTTTTAATTGTCTCTCTCCTTCCAGTAGATTGTAAGGGCTACTGGTTAGCTTCCAGAACCTATAAAAGGGCCAGCCACGTGGTCAGGGCTCATTATATTTCTGCTGACTGTGTGAAGGAACTCTCAAGGGCAAGCGATTGAGCTGAACGGATTCTGTATGTGGGGTGGGCGTAAATCTCAGAGGGCTGGGGGCGGGGGGGCCGTGGGAAGACTGACTTTGTTTTGTATCTGTGGTCTCCTACTGAACTCACAGTATCTTCACACGACCCCCAAACACGTTCACATTCTAATCCCTGAAACCTGAGAAAATATAATGCTGTGGGTTCCCTGCTCTCCTCACCCCCCCAACCCCGCCACTTCCACCACCAAGCAATTCTCTGACACCAGGGGTGTCTCCTACAATTGAACTCCGCTCTGACACCGTCTAGGGGAAGACAGCGTCAGATCCCACGGTGAAGGGCCTGGACCCACAACACGTACCATGTCCCCCTTCAGAAACCAGCCCAAAGTCTAGCGCTTCTCACAAACTGGCTGCACATCTGAGGCTGCTACGACCCCCTCCTTAGCCCTGATTAATTTGCTAGAATGGCTCGCAGATCTCAGAGGAGCCTTGTACTTATTAAATTATCCGTTTACCACGAGAGGATACCGGTGGGGAACAGGTGATGAGACGCAGACGGCCAGGGCTGCATCAGGGATGAGAGCCTCATCCTGCACCCGCATGTTCCCCAACCCCACGCTCTCCAAATCCCATCCTTCTGGGAGTTTATGGAGGCCTCATTACAAAGGCAAGATCATCGAACCCGAGGTCAGGGGGTGGACCTCTAATCACGTGGTTGGTTTCCCTGGCAACCAGTTCTCAGTTGTTTTCCAAAAATCACCTCATTAACATAAAGTCAGGTGTGGGTGAAAGGGCTTGTGATGAATATCAAGAATCCCTTTATCACTCATCACTAAGGAAATTGCATGGGTTTTAGGGGCTCAGCGTCAGAAACACGGATGAAGACCGAATACATATTTCCTAGAATAAGTCCCGATATCAGAGTTGCCTTAAGGGCAACAGGGACCTTGCAAATGGAATTAAAGCTGGAATGTTGAGGTGGGGAGATTAACAAACTTGGTGGGTCCTGTCATCACAAGGGGGCCCATGGGGAGGGGGAGAGGAGATGTGAGGATGGAAACCGAGGCCTGAGTGACGCTGGGCCACAAGCCAAGAGACAGGGGCAGCTCTAGACGCCGGGAAACACAAGGAGATCATTCTTCTCTGAGGCAGCAGCTGTATGGAACGAATACAGATTTAACACAGATTTTGTATTCGTTTTCTATGGCTGTTGCGGCACATTACTGCAACTTAGTGGTTGACAGTCACACGCATTTATTATTACTGGTTTGGTTGTCAGCAAACTCGAGTGTGTCTCAGGGGGCTAAAATAAAGTTGTTGGGGCCTCCCAGGTGGCTCAACGGGTTAAGTCTCAAGCACTATGAAGCTGTCAGCAGCCACTGAAGCACGAGTTCAATCCCCGGCCAGGGAGCTTCCCACTTGGCACAGCAGACCTCTCCTGCCTCGTCCGCTGTTCCCCTCAGCAGTATATTTCAGTCAATCCGCCTGTTCTGCTCCCCACTCTGTCTCTGGTGAATCCTCTCACCACCCATACCTCTGGTCTACACCCCAGCTCTTGTATGCATAAATAAATAAATCTTAAAAAACATAAAATAAAGCTGTTACCTGAACTGTGTTTCTTTGGGGGCCTCTCAGTGAAAATCCCTCCTTTGCCATTTCTGGCTGGTATTGCTGCCTGTGCCTGGGTTAGTGACTGTGTCACTGCAGAGGCTGTAGCGGGCCAGGGAAGGGCGAGGGAGATGGGATTGCTACTCAGCGTTCCTGGGACAAGAGGTAGCAAAGACTTAGAGGCAGATGAAACACACACATACAACTATGACAAAGTCCTACCTCCAATATAACAGGTGACTGGTACAGACAGGAAGCATGGAAGGATGGATGGGCAATGGAGAAGGGAGTCCCTGTAAAGGCGGTGTTTGAATCAAACCCTCTGCAATAGAGGTTGTACGGGCAGAGATAAGAGCAGTTCTGGGCCTCCCTGGTGGTGCAGCGGTCAAGCGCTGCGCTGTGGAGCGGTCGGCAGCAGCGATGGGAGTTCGACGCCCGGCCGGGGAGAATCCCACATGGCGCGGCAGACCTCTCCTGCCTCGCCCGCTGCTCCCCTCAGCAGTGTACTTCTGATCTGCCTGTTCTGCTCCCTGCTCTGTCTCTGGTGAAGCCTCTCGCCGCTCCACGCCTCTGGCCTGTACCCCAGCTTGTATAAATAAATAAATCTTTTAAAAAAAAAAAGAGCAGTTCAGCTTTCCAGGTGGGGGCAAGGGGAAACAGAGGCCTAGTGGAACAAAAACAAAAGCTGTGTTGAATGCTGGGGGGCAGGGGAGGTAGCGGAGGATCTGCAGACAGGAAGGCTTGAGGGAAGCAGTGGGGGAAACAGTTGACAGAGGGTTGGTCCTGTTCTTCTGCCCCCGGGGGCATCAAATGCCCTTGAGCAAGTCCCGACTTTGCCCAACCTAGTAGTTTACAGGAAAGGGCTTCTGGCGCTTTCGAGGAAGGCAAGGCCACCAGCGTGGAGGAAAAAGGAACAGGTGTCTCTTCTTGCAGATTTGGCCAACAGCTTTTTTGCTAGTAACTGCGTTTCCATTAGCCATTCTCTGCAAGACCTTCCAAACGACACCGATTCAGTTACTCACTGCACAATGGTTAATTAATGCCACAGACACCCACCGCACCTGGAGTTTACAATACAGCTCAGACGTTTTCTTGCACTTAAGTTTCTTTACCGCCACTATGGCTCTTCCAGACAAGCAAGGAGCAGAGAGGGCAGCTCACTGTCCTTGAAAATCTCAGAATTCTTGAAAACATTAAATGAGGGAGGAGCAGAGAGAGAGAGAGAGAGAGAGAGAGAGAGAGAGAGAGAGAGAGAGAGAGAGAGAGAGAGGCTTCCACTATCAGCCTCTGACATCAGCTCAGACTTCTAGCACAGACAAGCTGAGATCAAGAAGCAGGAGGACCCCCGCCCCACTCCCCAGTCTAGTAATGTAAAGAGTCTGAATTTGCTTTTGGAAATCACTTTACTAATTACTCTGGTTTAAATCTTCTGCTATTTGATGAACTTAATCTTATTTTCCTCCAGAGCCATCGCTAAAGTGATTTCCTTTTAATGAAGTGGGTTCAGCTCCATATTGACCCGCCCAATTGTAAATACTTTCCCGTTTTCTCTCTTGCTAATCCTGCCAAGCAAACAAGGAGAAAATAAGTATCCTTACTACTGAGCTGACTGAGAAGCCCACAGTCTATATTGATCTGCAGTTGTTCCCCTTTTCCTCTCCCCCCTGAGTTCCCAACACCTCTCCTTTCCATCCTGGGTGTGGAAGGTTCTGTTTTGGTGTAAACTAGGATTTTTCACCCGGTTGCCAGGCAACAGAAGCCACCCCAGTTGGGATGCATATACATTTAAGTTGCCCACACCTCCTCTGAGGCTGGGCCCCTCAAAACTCTAGTGGGAGAAACATGCAGGGAACTGGCTAAGAGTGTGAGCGGGTCTCAGACCTGATACCTTGTGAGTGGTGATGGGCAAACGGCTTTAACAAGGGTGGCCCCTGGGATGACAGGTGGTCTGAGGAAGCCCAAGAAACCCAGGCATGAAGTGTCAAGTGGCAAATAGCAATAGCATCAAGGTGGAGCTGTTTGGCGCTCCGGGAAAAGAAAAGGGCTAAGAAAGCTGGAAGGAACCAGAACAGGTAGGTTAGTGTATTTGCCTGTGTGTTGGGCTGCTCTATTCTATTCCATGCCATTCTATTGGGTCCTACCCTGTTCCAGCTGTCTGTCCCATACCTAAGGTCTGTCATATACCTTAACTCAATCTTATTGCAAGGCAGTGAGGTCACAACTGCAGCCTATTGGGCAGTGAAGAAATGAAGGTTCAGACAAGTATGGTAACTCATGCAAAGTCACACAGCGAGGAAGTGGAGGAGCTGGGATTGAACAGTTTAAGGGTGTCTTAGCAGCAACCCTGGCTGGTGGTTAAGAAGGCAGATTCTAGAGCTAGACTGGGTTCAAACTCCACGCCTTAACATTTACGACCTATGTGGACCTTGCACAAGCCTGATGGCTTTGTGCCTCAGTTTTCCAAGTTTTAAATAGGGGAGAGCAACCACAACATGTCAACTGTTCTTGAGAAGAGCTAGCCATTATTTTTAGTCACTACTTAATTTCTGTAGGGCAGTGTGGCGTTGCCTGCTTCCACGCCCAACTCTGACATGCATTTCACACTTGAACTTGGGTCTGAGACTCAGGGATGGGGTAGAGGAGTTAGGAATGGTGGGTTGGGTAAATTACTCCAATCCCTTCTTCCCTGGTGGCCTAGGGGTTAAGTCTCAGCGCTACCACCGCGATGAGCCACTGCAAAGGCCTGAGTTCAAACCCTGGCCAGGGAGTTGACCCACATGGCGCAGCAGACCTCTTCTCGTCTCCCCCTCTGCTCCCCTCAGCAGTGTACTTCAGTCGATCTGCCTGTTCTCCCCATTCTGTCTCTGGTGAATCCTCTCACCCCCTGCACCTCTGGCCTATACCCCAGTTCTATGAAAAAATAAAATCTTTTTTAAAAAATAAAAGGCTATCCCAGTGGTTTATGACCAGGGAGTATGTGTGAATGTTAACATGTCACAGCATCCAAAGGCCACATGCAGAAGGGTCTGGTGACACCTCAGGCCTCTGTGGGGTAGGCGGGAGAGCTCTCAGGCTTTTCCGCCCCCCCTCCTTGAGGATGGGCCTCTGCAGGCCTACTGTGCTGTCGCTTAGAGGAGCAAGGCCTGGGGGGAGTGGCTCAGAGTAGCCTTTAGAGTGCGCATGTGCTGAAGGAGAGCACAGAGGGAAGAAGCAGCAACACAGAGGGCGGCAGCAAGAGCGCGCTGCAGGAAGGGCCCCAGAGAAGCTGAAGATTTGCCTGGCCCCCCCGGCCACGAGCAGATTGTACCCAGTGGCCCCCCAGCCCCGCCACCTTGTATACAGTTGCCAGAGTTTAAGAGGTTAAATAAAAAAGCCATCAAAAGCCACCGAGGGCTCCGGGACTCATTTATACCCGTCTGCCCATCATCGAGAACCTGCCTAGTGCCATTTCCTGCTGGCACTACAGCCCCCCAGACCCTCCCAGCTCGTCCTTGCACAGCAGTCACGCAGGGTGTCTGGAGTGAGTGCTGCTTCACCTGTCCTTTGGGTGGTTCTGAGACGTCTTCCTTTCAGAACTGGGTCCAAGGCCAGCCAGGAGTGAAGCTTGGGGTCCTCAACACGTGCGGACAGGGAGGAAGGGCTGAGGGGGAAGGGTAGAGAGTCCTGGGGTCCTCTCTATGAACCAGCTGTGATGGGGGCAACAGAGCCTGTGAGGAGGGCGGGGAGGATGCTGAGGTGTTGGGAGTCAAGAGCTCGTGGCTTGGCTGCGAGGCGTGTCTTCAGAAGGCCAGCCCCTTGGGGAATGGCTTCCATCCATCGGGAGCTGCCTCCCCCAGGACTGTTGGATGGAGGGGCATGAAGTCCAGTCTTCTCGCCCCAAGTTGGGATGCCCCGAAAGGCCAGGTTTAGAACTCCCAGCAGGTTGGCTGAAGTTTCCGCTTGATGCTATGGTAGCTCAGACTTTCCTCATGACCAGTTAGTAGGTTCTTCTCCCCCCACCCCTTCCCAAGAGCAGCCTTCATCAGCCTCCGGCCACCTCTGTCTCAGAAGGGGTTCCTGGGACATCTAGCCCACGACAGAAGGCAAAGGCATGAGAAATTCCGAGCCAATCAAACAAAAGACAACAGTCAGCCAAGTTGAGTCCACTTTTTAATATGTTAACCATAATGCAAACAGGCATAAGTAGACTTTTGTTGAATTCCATCAAATGAGAAGATGAGAACTATACAGAAGAGCATGCGGCGAACACAGCCTGGACAACCTCGCAAAGAGCGTGGGGGCGGGCGTCAGCCCTTTGAGGAAGGTGCTGGAGCACATGGGACACTGGGCAGAGATTAGCAGCATCGAGAGCTCAGAGGTAGGGGGAGTCTGAGATTCCAATAGCGTGTGTGTGTGTGTGTGTGTGTGTGTGTGTGTGTGTGTGTGTGTGTGTGTGATGCCACATCCACTCTGCCCACCTCCACAACCCCCAGTGGAAACCCACAGGAGGGTACAGCCACTGGGAGCAACTGACTACGCACTCTCTCGATTTTTGGGAAAACCACTGCTGAGCCCGGCGTGGGTCTTAACAATCACAACAACAACATGACAACAATGAAAACAGGGTGGAGGCAGGGTGCAGGGGACCGGAGGGGCTGGCTGAGCCGGCACAGGTGTGCTGGCCTCCTCAGGCCTTCATCGGAACAGATGCCAAGGACGCAGCCTCTTCCTGAAACAGAACCACCTTCCTCTGTCTTGGGAGGAGTTTCTGAAACCGCATGGTGTTACTCCCCCTTGAGATCCTTCAAATATGTCTGGCAGCAGCCCCTAGTGCACACTGGGCAACGTCCAAGGACATAACTGGTTGTCACCATTGGTGGCAGAGGCGCTGTGGGCCTGCAGTGGGTGGAGCCAGGGATGCTTCTCAGTGCCCACCACGCGCTGGACAGACCTGCCCGACAAAGTATCCTCCAGCCCCGACGCCAGAGTGCGGAGGTGGAGAACCCTGGTCAAGGTCTTCTGGAGAACCCTGGTCAAGGTCTTCTGGCGCTTAAGGAGCAAGTCTGGGCACTTTGATGTCCTGGAATCCTTTTCTAGAAGGCTGTGGGAAGCAGCGCGTGAAGGCAGATTTGTGCCTGCCAGCTAGGGCCACCTCGGGCAGTGGGCTCCTTTCTGGGCCAGACAGACATGCCTCGCTTGCCCAGAACCATTCCGAGATTCCCGGACAGAACAAAGTCACAAGCGCACAGAGGCCGGTTTACTCCCTCGCCCGTGGCTTAGACAAGTAGAGACAGAAAACAGAGCCTGCTTTCCAGGGCGAAAGGTTTCCCTGGGTCTCGGGGGTGAGACATATCAGTGTTTGGGGAGAGGCAGCTTTTCTTCTGGGGGCCTTTGTCCCCAGGCAGGGGCTTGCAGCAGCCCTAGGAGGGCTGGGGTGGGGGCCAGAGGAGAGGCCCAGGGCAAATTCAGCTCTGTGGGAGCATCTTGTTGAGCCCCTGGAGGCAGGTTCCTCCCTCCATCTCTCAGGCTGGCGTTGGTCCATCTTAGCTCCCGGCCTCTCATTCTCCAATAAAACAGGACATTTGGGCTCAGGAGCATTGACAGAGGCTGGCGGCGGACAGGGGTAGAAGGACTGGTCGCTGAGGAAGCCCAGATGAGACTTTTCTTCTTGTCACTGCAGGCAGTTTCTTGCCTACTCAGACAGAAGGTTTTGAGGGAAGAGGGCACAGTGACGTGCTGGAGATGGGCAGTGGAGATGGAAATTTACAAGGAAACACAGCCAGTTTAAAACAAAATCTAAAGTTCATGGCTTTCCTAACAGCAAGAACGAAAAGGCTATGCCAGGCCAAAGCCATCAGGGCGAAGGAGCCGGGCGTTTGGCTTGTCCATCCTGGCAGGCCCCATCTGCCCCATGATCTGGGGCAGAGAGTCCACGGTCCACTTGTTTTGGACTTAAGGCAAAACCTGACCTCCTTTCGGAAGCCCAAAGCAGGTGGCTGCTGAGGGCGTGTTTGGCAAGAAAATCCTGTGTTCTGAGGCCAGTGTCTATTGGTGGGGGTCTGTTTTCTGTCTGTGCCTCTAGGCATGGCTGGACCTTGGGAGGATTCACTCTGTTGATTTGGGGAGAAGCTGCTACTGTGCCAGCACTGCACACTCACCTCTGCCCACCCCCAGCCTGTTCTTCCCCAGGAGGCCCCTTTCTCAACTTCGAGGCAAGACCCTTAAACTTCCTTTTTTTCTAGGACACATTAGTTTTAGGTTGTGTTGATTTAACCCCTGGACTCCTTTTTATCGCCACATCTGCCTCTTCCTTTACTCAAGCCTGGGTTACTGCAATAATCCAACTGTTTGATAGTCTGGCCAGCTATGTTCCAGGCTGCAGCCAGAATATTCTTTCCCAAGCATAACTCTATCGTTTCAATTTCCCCTTTGGAAAAAAGAGCACAACACTTTTAAGATCTTTCTGTGGGTCATGGAAGAAAGTCTAAATTCCTGACGTACCACTCCCCTCTCCCACCGTCTGCTCCTCGCCTATCTCCCCCTGCCCCTCAGCCTTTCAGAGCTGGGCTACTTCTGAAGCCATCCCTGATTTGCCCCAAATGCTCCCCACCCAAGATTCTTCTCACTTCCTGGTACCTGGTCTCCCCCCAAACTGGCAGGCCGACCCCCCACCCATTTCACAAACCCCAGACAGTCTGTCTATCCTGAGAACTGTTACTGATCATCATATTCTAGCCTTCAATAAAAGAGGACCTGTGTTTCTCTCTGGTTACTCCATGGTTGGTGTCTTCCAAATACCAGAGAAGCAAGAAATCTCATCGATTAAGTGAAAAAATAAAATTTGATTGCTTACAATGGGCCAGGTGCTGTAATGGGGTATTTTAGGGTCACTATCTCACTTAATTCACCTCTTAATACAGGTGGATGTGTAGACTGAGAAAGATGTAGACATCAGGCGCCTGCTGCCTACAGAAATGGGGCAGAAATGGCGCTTCCAAAAGGTTTTGGTGGATCTGAAGAATTTTCCCCAAAAGAAAGCTAGCTGGCTGTCTCGCGCTACAGAAACCAAGGAAACCCTTTCTCCTCCCAAAGAATTTAACTAGTTTACTCCTTTTGAAACACAGGTGGGGGAACTGGATTCACTGAGATAAAGATTCCAGCTTCTTGGTTGCAGGGAATGTCTCACTCCTCTTGTCAAACTCACCTCTATTAAATGGAGTTGGAGCTACTACAGGCCAATTCAAGGGGAGATGAAAATAAAAGGTCCTGGATAAGCCCCAAACTCTCTAGTCAACCTTGTTTTTGCTCATCTATTGCTAAACCCGATTTTGCACCTAATTTTGGCTACAGGGACTGAACTCAAAGCCACCACCAGAGGGCAGCATTTACCCACCTGGATTAGAGCTAAGCCCCAAAGACGACTCCACTCTGCCTCCTCTGCACTACTAACAGCCAGGCTTTTGGTATAAGGAATTGCAGCAAATGAGAGATATGCATCAGACCAGCCTCCTGTCTTCTAAGCCAGGAGTTGTGAAGCAGCTTGTGTTGGGGATTGAAAGGTGTTTACTTAAAAAAAAAAAACCCTTTTAGGAAGAGACATGAATTCTGGTTACACAACCATTTCTTTGGGCTCCCGGATAAAACAAGACAACGTGTCCATCTGTCTGCCTGCTAGCAGGAGGGCGGGAGTATATGAAGAAAGTGCCTGGCACATTGTAAGCGCTCATCAGTTTTATTAGGTGACGGAAACTATTCGTGGGGAAAGCTTGATTTGGAGAGGAAGCAGCCATCCCTTTCTCTCTGAGAGGATCAGCTGGGGAGTTCGCGACATCTTAGCAGGGCGTGCCAAAGGCTCAAAGGGCTGGAAAGAAGGCCCCAGGAGAAAAGCTTCCAGGAACCACAGTTGCATTTGCAGGGAAAAAGTGGTTTCCCTCCAGGTTAAAGAGGCTGGGGGGAGGGGGGAGGCGTGTCCAGCATTTGGTCTGTACGCCCAGAGCAGTTTGCGGGGTGGGAGAGGATTCCAGGAAGGTCGGGGAGATCATAGACCCCACAACTCCAAGTTGCTGTGCCAGGGACTGGCACCAGCCGGGGCTCCAGAGAAGGGGAGAAAGGCGAGATCCTGGCTGCCCTTTGGCTTTAAGAGCCTCCCCTCCTGGGGATACCTCTTTGGCACCCCAGCTCTGAGGCCCTTCCAAAGAAGGCCAGGGAGTTTTCTCACAGGCAGCGTCCCAAACTGAGCATCAAGAAAGAAATGCCTGATGCGAGTCCACAAAGGAAACTGTCTCGCTGTAGGACACATCAAAAGAGAAGGTGGGGACTGGCTGTGTGCTCCCCGTTCCCGCCCTGGGCCCCGGGGCACACCTGCATGGTAGTCCTAGGGGTGGGGGCCCCTGGCAGTACCTGGCCTTCTCTGGGCACTGCTGGACATTGATTTTTAGCACTGAAGTGTCCAGGGGGATCCCATTTACTCTGATAAAGGGGGACGGGTGGACTGGGAGGGGGGTCTGTCCAGTTAGGGCGCTTAAGAACCCAGGAGAGGTTTCCCCCACCTAATCTAACAGGATCTAGTTCTGGGACTCCCCCTTTCATTGCAGATTCCCCTTTAACCATCGCCCCCACCCCATGGCCTCACCCTTTACAAACAGGACAATTAGGTGCCTCCGTGTGTTTGGGGACACTGGCACTGACCCTTAATCTTGGACGCATGAGGAATTACTATGGGTTGGGGCACCTTTCTGGGCACCCTGGGCCTGTAGGGGCCACGCTTGCACAGAGAGAGGCTGCCGGAGACCCGGCCCATCGCACGCGCACGCGACCACCACGGCGTCATAAAAAAGACCAGGGAGCCGAGGGACTGGCTCAGGAAATCCTGTCAAGTCCCGGAAAACAGAAAACGAGCGCCGGCCGCGGCCCAGTGCTTCCCTGCGCCGCGAGCTGTCCTCGCCGGGAAGAGGGGAGACGGTTCCGTAAGAGCCACTGCGGGTGACAAAGGCGATGCACTGCAGCGGGAGACCAAGGAGCAGCCCAGGGGGGCCGAGGAGACCAGTGAGGGGCAGGAACTCAGAGGCAGAAAACCGGGGCACGGCGACAGGACGAGAGGCAGAGCGGGGGCCGCGGGGGCCCGAGGAAAAGGTGCAGCAGTGTCCGCGCTTAGAAACCTGCAGCCGCCCCGCCTCCGCGCCCGGGGCGGCCCTCCTGCCATCCGCGGGGGCAAGAGGATCCCGTTAGGAGCTGAAAACCCTGCGGAGGAGAAGTGGGGCGGCGTCAGGGCCGCGGGCAGCGAAGCTGCAACGGCTGCAGGAGCCGCCCAAGCCCCCGGCGCCGCCGGGCTTCCTCCCGGCCCTTCCTCTGCTCCCTGGCTGCGCAGAACTTCCCACAGCAGGGAGGCGCAGCAGGGCCTCTCCCTGAACGACCGGAGGGGCGGGCGCAGAGGTGCTGCTGGAGCGGCCCGGAAGAGGGGTGTTTAAAGGGCTGTGGCAGTCACAGGACTTGAGATGTGACGGCCACGTCGCGAGGACGGGTCACCGAAGTGTGCCTTCGCAGGGCCACACCAGGCTAGGGGGGATGGACGTGAGGACGCTGACGAAAAGAAAGGGAGCGAGTGCACGCCCCCGGAAGCCAGACAGCTGAGCCACCCCCCACGGGGGAGGTCTTGGGGTGTTCTGGGACAGGGAAGGGGGAGGGAGGGCGTAGGGCAGGGGCACTGCAATCCAGGTTGGTGTGTCCTGGTATAATAAAAGGTTTAAACAGTGAGACCCAACGCCAGTCTGTGGTGCCTCAGATGGTCTGTAGAAATTTCTAGAGGGTGGGTGAAATTCGCAAAATAATACCAATTAGAATGTGCATGAGTGAGAAGGCTCTGGGCAGTGGGGGTGAGGGTGGTGACGCAGGCTCTGGAAGTGGGTGGGAACACAATTTCTCAGAGGCCAGTCATCCATCCATTAGGGGGCGCTCCAGGCAGAGGCTGGGATCCAAAGCCAGGGCTCTCACCCTTGAGGGGGCCTCAGAATCGACTGGGAAGCGGTGGGGGAGAGGGGGCGGGGGTTCCTTAGTGCACAAACTGCTGCACGTGTCACCCCAGAGTCAGATTCTCAGAGCTGGGGTGATCGGGAATCTGCATTTGTAACAGGTGTGAGGTGGTGCCAAGGCTGCTGGTCTGGAGACCCCACTGAGGGAAAGCTGTGGTGAGTGAACCCAGATGGCCTTGCCCCTTGGGACCCAGAAGAGAGGGCTCTGCCCAACCCCTGCCTGCAGCTTACTCATCGGCATCCTTTTTGCTCTCTTCAATGAAGGCAATGGATTCAGATCTAAGGCGGTTGGTCACTTCATAGGTGCGCAGGGTGACCCCGAAAATATCCTCATGGTACCGGTTGTCATCCTAGAGACAGAAACAGCCAACAACAGTCCTTCACTGTCGGCACACGAGCGACCCGGGACCCCCGGGAGGACATCTGGGTCCAGGACTGATTCACCGACCCTCTGCCGTGCGGGGCACTATGGGTTCTGAGGGTAGAAGTGAGGCGTGCAGATGGAAGCCTGGTCATCTGTTAGCCCCTCCCACCCTCCTCCTCCCAGTTCTGCGAATGCAGATCTGGGCAAGGCTGGGTTTGCTGGGAAACCTCTTAGCCTGCAGAGACTTGGGAGGAAAGAAGTAGCTGCACAGGACTCTGGCAACACCCCCACAGCTGCAACAGGGGAGACTATGAAAGGGACTCCTGAGGGTAAGACCAAAGAGACTGAGTGCTAGGACTCCACAGCTCTCCTAGGAGCGACATTTGTACCAGAAAGTTGTCCCTGTACCCCTCTTTTTAATCTACTGGGGTTAAGTCCCAGCTTTAGAACAAGGAATTCTGCTGTAAAGATGTTTGATTACATTTAAAGAAGCAGAGGGGAGGGGAGGGTCATTCCTGGAGCTCAGTGAAGTTCCGGGACTTAGTTTTTCCTATTTGGAGCAGTTGGTTACACAGTTAGGACCCTGCTGGGCAGCTCTTAGCTTCTGTCCTGTTTTTGTATAAACTAGGAAAAGGCACGCCTCCTTGGGGTGGCACAGCTCCATGCCAAGGGGTGCAGCTTGGAGAATCAAGCTTGGGTGACTTTCAGCTCCCACTTGCCTCTTTAGACAGACCTTTTTGTGCAGTGCCCAACATGCACAACTGCCCAGGGCAGCGCTTGGGTGGGCAGGAAAGTTGGTTACGATGGTTTTAGTCTCGCTACCAGGCGGTCCACCCTCTTGTCATTTTCACGTCCTCCCTGCTCTCTCAACTATGGCTTGGGACCACCTGTATCCTCCACTCCCAGGACAAATGGAAGCAGGGATGCCATCCTGGCTCCCCGCATTGTGGAGACAGGTGGGGTGAGGAGGATGAAGAGGGGACCTAGGTACCAGAAAGGGGGTGCAGGAAGCCAGTGCATCACTCACCCTCAGCCTGCTGATGAACACGCCCGCGTCCTCGGCCGAGAGCGTCCCCTGCTGAGCCACGATGTGCTGGACGGCTTTGAGGACGTCGGCGGCCATAGTGACATCCCCACACACGTAAATGTGGCCGCCCTGCTCCTTCAGGGCTCGGTACACAGGCTCTGCCAGCTGCTCCTGCAGGATGTCCTGCACGTACTTCTGCGGGGAGTGGGGTGCAGAGCCAGTGAGGGAGCTGGGCACTGATGCGCCCAGGGCACAGTACCACCAGTGCCCTGTCTGCTGTAGTCAGTGGCCCCCATGGGGTGTAAAGACCTGTCCAGCTGTAGGTTCGAGTTGGTGGCTGCAGGGCTGGGATGCCAGGGAAGCTGAGGGCAGACAGCAAGAGGTGGGCGAGGCGCGGGGCTGTCAGGTTACGGGGGGCAAGGCAGTAGCAACAGCTGGAGTAAGAGGCAGGCACCAGGGGCCTCAGAGCAGCCTCACGGAGGGTGTCTGGTTGGTTCAGGGCACGCCAACTAGTCCAGGAACAGTTAGCAGGCGTGTCCCACTGTGCTGGCTATTAAAACACTGCCCCACTCCCACCCAGTTGTCCAGTGGCCCTGCGCTCTGCCCTTTCCCTGGGACTCCCCCTGTATCTCCCCAGTATCCAGTAGGAGCATGCTCCAGTCGCATGGCCGGTCTCACGGTCGCACCTCTCGTGCGTTGCTAAGTGTTTCTTTGGATTCGTATTTCTAAACATTTTTGTTGTGATGAAAGGCACAGTAGACACCCGTCATGTGTCCCTTTCAAAGCACACAGCGCAGTGGCACTAAGCACACCCCCCATGCTGTGCGGCCATCACTGGCCTCTGGCTCCTGCATCTGTCATCGCCCCCAAAAGGAAACCCCATGCCCATGAGGAATCCCTCCTTATCTCTCTTCCCCACAGTCCCTGACACCCCTAAATCTGTGCCTCTGTAGATCTGGCTGTTCTGAATATTTCATATATGTGGAATCACATCGTATGGGCCATTCGATATTTTAGATAGATATTTGTCTTCTCCAAGCTTCCTAAGTATAAAATCAGTTCATGGAGGGTCATAAAAGGTGGGGGTCGGGGCCTCCCCGGTGGCGCAGCGGTTGAGCGCTGCGCTGTGGAGCTGTCGGCAGCAGCGACGCGAGTTCGACGCCCGGCCGGGGAGAATCCCACATGGCGCGGCAGACCTCTCCTGTCTCGCCCGCTGCTCCCCTCAGCAGTGTATTTCTGATCTGCCTGTTCTGCTCCCCGCTCTGTCTCTGGTGAGCCCTCTCGCCGCCCCACACCTCTGGCCTGTGCCCCAGCTTGTATGTATAAATACAAAAATAAATCTTTAAAAAAAAAAGGTGGAGGTCTCCGGGGAGGGGGTGAGTTTTGGGGTGGGGTGGGGGACGGCCCGGCTGCGGTTACCTTTGGTTTGTCCGGCTCCCTGGAGTAGGCGGTGTACAGCTCTCTGAAGACGCCCTTGTTCTTGGCCTGCAGGGCCTCCTCCCGGTAGATGTGGTCTAGCTTGGCTTGCCGGCACCCGAAGACCAGGACCATGGGGCAGGGGCTCAGTCCTGGAACCGGGAAGATGGGAGCTCACCAACAGCCTTGTTTTAGGGGGCAGCTAATGTGCTAGGGGTGGGGTGCCGGGAACCTTAGTGTGTGCCTTGTGGCTCGAAGAAGCACAAGAACACAGGCGGGCACATGCACACACACATGCACACGTGCACACGTGTGCACACACATGTGGGGCGGTCGTGTTCTGCTTTTGGCACACCTCCCTTCTCTGGGTCTCCATCTTACCTTCTTCCCCGAGGGCTACTGAGCGGCTCCATACCCCCACGGGGTGGCTAAAACCCCAGACTTGCAGCTAAGCTTTTGGGTTCAGATCCCAGATCGGGGTCATTGCGAGAAACCCACTTCACTTCCTATATCTCAGTACATCCTCCCCGCCCCCCGTCAGTGGGTCAGTGGGTTGGCGGGTCAGCATCGCCCCCCAGGGCTATGGAAGAGAGAAATGGGAGACAGGACGGGCCTGCACACGGGGAGTGCTCCGTAGACCTGAGCTCTGTCACTGGAACGGGAGTTCCACAGGGCAAGGCTTTTAAAGCCATTTCTCTGTCTAGCTCACGGTACATGTCCAGCGCCTGCAACGGTATTTGGCATTTATGAGGGGCTCCAGAGACCCCCCAAGTGTGTGCTATGCTGAGGATTCCTCTCTCACCTCCCACAGCTGATCCGCTGGGTCTCACACGCCCGGCTCACAGCTCCAGACCGGGGCCACAGACACACCCACTGATGAGGCTCAATGCTCACCCCTTCTAGGGCCTCTGGGATTTATACCGGGCTCTAGCTTAACCATCGAAGAAATGTCTTCTGGGGGTGCACTGTTGGGCCCTCAGACAGGCTGTGTGGCCTGTCCGGCTGTGTCTGGAGGGGTCCTCTGAGTTACACCCTGGGTGTCACCTAGGGGTGGGGTCCCGACACTTCGGCTGCAGGCATCGTGCCCCTCATCTCCCCGCGCTGCAATGCAGTGCTTGTTCCCCGTCACACACGGAGTGGGGGTTTCCCGATCCGGGGGTGGCGGTCTCGTGGCTGCGGGGCCGTGACCTACCTTTGTGTTGGATATCAAATTGCCGCTGCTGCCAGAAGCTTCGGAAAGGGGCGATGCCGGTGCCCGGGCCGACCAGGATGCACGGCACTTGGGGGCTGCGGGGCAGCCGGAAGCTGGGCGCTCTAGACCAGGAAGAGAGAATCACAGGCTTGCTGAGCTCCCGCTGCTCAAGAACAGCCTCAGACCAGGCGGCCATCTTGGGCTGAGACACGGGGGGACCCGGGGTTTTTCAGCTGGGGCCAGGCAACCCTGAGGAGGGGGGTGGGCTCCACAGATTTGGGGAACTTCAAAAGCAGGGGGTCCTCAGGGTTTAGCTATGCCTCCATTTCCCATTCCCTTCACTGCTGAGCTGAGCCACAAGGCAGAGGGGCTGGTTGAGCTTAGGGTCTCCCTTCCTCAGCACCACGACACGGGTGGGGGGCTGCATTTCTCCATTAGGGGCGCTTGTCTTGTGCATCACAGGGCACTGAGCAGCACCCTGGCCTCGAACCTCCAGCTGTGACAGTCAAAACTGTCTCCAGACATTGCCGACTACCCTTGGGGGGCAGAGTCACCCCTGGCTGAGAACAATGATTTGATCAGCCACGAGGGGTCGCGGTGTACACAAGCCTGGGGCGTGAGAAGGGGTCAGATGCCTGGACAGTGCAGGGCATCTGGGCTCAGGAGAGCATTTTAGAGGCACCCCAGGGATCCTGGTGCCTGCAGGACAGGGTCACCCCATAAACGTTCGACTCTTGACCGTTGACAGAAATGGCTGGCCCAGCCACGGTTCAGGCGGAGTTACCGGCTCATGGAGCAGGCACCTGCTGTGGGCCGTGCTCAGGCATCGTCTCTGCTTATACAGTCAAGTATATTTTGATTTGCGTGATGCTGGTCAGAACAGCTAACCTGAAATCTAACCCCTTTAAACCCGATTTTAGGCGCACAGTACGGTTGTGAACTGCAGGTTGGGGGAAAAGCTCTGATGGATGGGGGTGGTGTGGGGTCTGCCCTGACTCTAGGAAACGGGGGACAGCTGGGGCGGCCGAGACCCCCTGCCTGCTTGGACTGGGGCGCCAGCCTCTAGCGCAGGACACGCGCTCCGTGAGGGCAGCCTGGCCGGGCTCTGACGACGCTCGCTCACGGCTGCTGTGGCCCGTGACCCCGTTCCCCTGACACCTGGGGGGAGCCGGACGACCGCAATGCCCCAGCTCAGTCATTTCTCTAGAACCCTTCAGACTGCGCCCCACCCCACCCCATGACCGCTTCACGCGCACTCACCCTCGCACGAAGCAGGGCACGCCCTCGTCGGCCTGGATGCGGTTGAGCCAGGAGGAGCACACGCCGTGGTGGACGGGTCCGTCTCCGTCTGACAGGGGAGGGAGGTGGTCTGAGTTGCCCACACGCCCCCCAGCTGTCACTGGCCTCCCGTCCCCTCCAGGGCAGAGGCTCACAGCCCCACGGCCAGTCTCCCCCCCAGGCGCCTCGAAGGGGACAGAAAGGGCCCCGCTGGGCTGGCTCCTAGCTGAGTGACTGCCCGGGGTCCAGCTGGGTGTGGGGGGGCTCCCCCTCATATCCTGCCCGACAGAGCCTCGGCCAGCGTGCTCTCCTGGCCGCCCGCTCCCAGTCTCCTCGGCCTCGCGCGCATCTAAACTGCTTTATCCCAGGGGGAGAGTCGCGGAGGCCAGGTCGGGGCAGCCGACTGCCCACAGCAGCTGGGCCTCGTGCAGCGGGGGCGCTCGGAGGGAGGAGGTGGCGTGCACTTGTTCTCGCTGCTGCCTTGGGGGTGTGAGCGGATGAAGGGAGCAAAGTGCGGTATCAGGCTTTGGGAGCAGAGGAGGCTCGGAGGCACAGCTCGCATCCTTCCTACTCTTCCGCCGGGGCGCGGTTTGTCTGCTCTGCTTCTCCTCTGGCTTCCCTGGCCCAGGGTCTCCTCTCAGGGGTCTGGGGTTTCAGCTGATGGCAGAGACCCAGGTGGTGGGGGGTGGGGAATGCAGACCCGGAGGGCTCCCGGGGCCTCTGCCCACCTCCTGTGCGGTAGGAGACAATAGCCACGGTGAGGTGCACCTCGTCGGGGTACATGTCTGGGGAGGAGCTGATGGAATAGTAGCGAGGCTGCAGCAGGGACAGCTGGGTCAGGAGCAGCGTGGCGGGCATCTGGATGGACGGGAACTCTTCCAGCACCTCCACGATGGTGGGGTTCTTGCCCCATTTCCATTCCTCATACTCCTGCAAACCCTGCGCCAAGGAGAGGGACAGAGGAAAACTCGCACCCGGCTCCTAGGGCCACTTCCAATCAGGACTCTGGGAGTCAAAAAAAAATCATCATTGAGAACACTCACACTGGGATGAATCTGGGCCAGATTTTAATTTCTGCCAGGAGCTTATGGAATAAGTTTTATTGTGACCCCTGTTTTATAGCTGAGGCTTGGGGCCTAGTGGAGGCGTTCCCGGGTCAGCTTCTCACTGAGCGAGGCTTTGCAGCAGCTTGGGGGCAAGCCTGGTCTGTAAGTGAGGGTGGGAGGTGCTGTTTGTCTGGTTCACTTGCCCATCAGCCCCCATGCCTCAGCTCCTCTGCATCAGAAAAGGCTTATCTTTAAGGCAGTGTGCTCAGGGGCTCTCTCCTTTTCTTTTTCTTCTAAGCATGTGTGGAGACAGAGCTAATGGAAGCTCAGTGGTTCCGAGTGCAGAGGAAAAGAGTCAGAATGTCTATTTCCACCACACCAGAGAACTCTGAGATTCAGTGGGGTACTCTTGTTCCACCAGGCCTCAGAGGGGAGATGGTTAGGACCCGCCAAATAGACTAACCAACAAACTGGAATATGGCCACCTTTGCTCCAGGCTGCCACCTGCTGGACGCTGTTGTAAGAACAACACAACTCTGCAATGACTAGGAAAGGTGCCCCCGGCTGTTCCAGGCCATGCACCCACCTTGCTAAGGACCAGCAGACGCTGCTTCTCCTTCTCACTGGTGGCCAAGGAGGCGAACTGCTGAAGCTGCAGGGGTGTTGGCGGTGTGGTGATGTCCAGGTAGTACTTGAAGGCCTGGAAGATGGTGCAGGGTGGGAGGCGGTGTTCATCCGTCCAGTTACTGATTACTCCTATGGAGGCACAAGTGGGATGGGGGAGGGGACGAAGGGGGAAGGAGTCTGAGCCCCAAGGGCAGAGGACAGGGCCAGGGAGCAGGTCTGCCCCAGAGCCAAGCAGCCCTTTGGGGTGCATCGTCCGTGACCTGCATCTACACCCAGACACCCAGGAACCTCCTGTGTGCAAGCAGCAGGTCCAAAATCAACTGAGCAAACTAGTCCGAAAATTAAAAAACAAACAGAAATTAAAATAGCATGAGTCTCCTAGCTTTCTACGCAGTGAGCCGCCAACTGAGCGTGAGCTATGAGACTATTTTGGCTCCGTCTGTCCTCGTGGTGTCAGCCTCTCTCCCCTCTGAGTGGGATTCTAGTGTTTAAAATTACAAACATGCCTAACACTTACCTAGCACTTTCTGTATACCAAGGGATATTCCCAGCACTTCACATTCAATGTATTTATACTCATAGACATATTTTCTATATATTTATATTCATTTAATCCTCACTACCATCCTAGGAGGTGGGGGCTATTATTATCCTCCCTTTTTTTTGCAGTTGAGAAAAATGGAAGTATGGAGAGGTTGAGGAATTTGCCCAAGGCTACACAGCTCATAAGTCTGAAGTCAGGTGGGATGACTCCAGAGCTTGTTCTCAGTACTTCACGGTGCTGCTTCTGTGCTCCCATTCAAGTTAACCTCTGCACACAAGCATCTCCTTCATCCACCACACCGCACCAGATTCAGCGGGGTGCTCTTGTTCCTTTAGGCCTCTGAGGGGAGATGGTTCCCACCAGCCAAAAGGACTAGCCAACAAACTGGCATACGGCCGCCTTTGCTCCAGGCTGCCATCTGCTGGACACTGTTGTAAAAACAACACAACCCTGCAATGACTAGGAAAGGTGCTGCTCCATCAGGGTCTCAACCCAAGATCAAAAGAACTTGCAAGCCAGAGCACGAGGTTGGATTTATTAATGGAAGGTGTGTCTCCAAAGTGGTACCTTCCTAAGGGTTCTCCACAGGGCTTTGACTGATCCCTGACTTGATGTCCTGCAGAAAGGTGATAGGTCACCATCTCACAAGCGGCCAGACAGTCCCTGAAGTTCCTTGTACCTGAGCCCTGAGCTCGCGGGCACCTGCTGAGATGAAGCACTGAGGCCTGCCTGCCTTTGAAAGTTCTTCAGTGGGCATGTCAGGGGCAGTCACTGAACAGGTTGGACCTTGATCTAACGCAGTCAGATGCGTGGTTCAGTCCCTGCGGGGTGCTGGGGCTGGGGTGGAGGTAGGGGTGCCCGACCAGCTGTAGTTACCCAAAGCTGTGTTCCGTTCCTCCAGCAGCTCCACCTTCACCAGCTGGTTGACAGGGGGTGCGTCCTCCAGCCGCTCGATCAGGGCGTTCACCAGGTCCTCGTGGTTGCCGGGGAAGACGCCCAGGTGGTCCCCAGGCTGGTACAGCAGCTCCTGACTCCCGTTGGTGTGGAGACGCACGAAGATGGTGGACCGGCTGGAGGGGTGGGGGGGACAATCAGGGCGGGGCCACCGGCCACCAAGTCCTTTTTTTGCCCCTTAGTCCTGTGGTTGCAATTCCCCACCTGCCATGCCAACCAGACTTCTGCCCCTTCATTCCACACCCCAGCTTTTAGCAAGGTCACCCATGAGCTCCTTATGACAAGTCCAACAGCCGGCTCCCAGCGCTCCCCTTGAGCCTTGGACTGGCACTGGACGTGCCTACTCACTTCCTCTTCCGCAAGCCCCTTCTCCTGGATTCTAGCACCCAGCTCTCTGGCTCTCTCTGCTGCTTCTGCTCAGCCTGCTTTGCTGGTTCCTTCTCGTTCCTCCTAACACCGTACCTGGGAGCACCCGGCGTTCAGTCCCAGGTCCCTTTGCTCTTCTCCCTGTCCCTGCTTCATTTTTGTCCATCACCCCTGGCATCATCAGACCCCCAGGGGAGCTGACTTTGCTATCTGCATTGCAGTCTGCCCCCTGCAGACTGCCCCAGGACCGTTTAAACTCTAGGGGCGAGGAATTTGTCTTTTTGGTCCACTGCCCTATTCCTGGCACTTAGCACCATGCATGGCACATTACAGGTGTTCAAGAAATATTTCCTGAATGAGGGAACCTTGGACTCCCAGGACTAACCACTGTTCTCAATACCAATACATGTTGTTCTCAATACCAATCAGGTTCTTAGCAACTACTACCCCTTTGGGGCCACAGGCAGGCGTGGTGTCCCCAGTTTATGAAATTCCATCGCTCTGAGGGAATCCCAAGCTCTGCCCCCTTTTTGTAACCGGAAGTCATGTGGTGTGGAAAAGGGAAGCAGACTTGTCTTTAAGCTTGGGCTCTTGTCGTGTGCAAATACACTGACGTTACAACACTCAACTATCTGAGAAGAGAACCTGGAGAGAAACATGTTTATGGCTGCAGGGTCACGCCCTTTTGCATTGATTTTTGTATTTCAAGCGTAGGAGAGAGGCCTGGGTTAAAGGACCCGCTAAGGAATGTATCTCAGAATGTGGTTATTCTGGACGGTCCTTTTAAAAGTTTTAGCAGAGACACACAAGACCTGAAAACTTGGGGACTGATCACACTTCAGGAGAGTGAACCCTTTGTACTCCTGGAGTTACGTCTGCATTACGGATCTGCTTTTCCTTCACTGCCAACTGGTTCAGTTGATAGGGACACTTGGTATTTATTCCACTGGAAGTTTCTACATCCTCCAGGGTATGTAAATCAACACTTGAATAGACCAATGGGACTCGCTATTTAAAGGAGTGTTTGGCTCAACCAAGAGCTTCTTTGTGCTGCAAATAGCCACCATTATTAAAAATAGTTGTGCTGGCACATTTATTTTTTGGGGTGTCAAGAATTTTCTTGAGGCAAGGCGCCCTATCCTTAGCATGGTGAGGAACTTGGTGACTGAGACTGTGAGTGACGGTGTTCGGGTCTGGGGTCCCACTCTCCTCCCGTGGGCAGATTTTGCCCTCTCTGGGCCCTCATCTTGTCGACTGAATGCCTGAGCCGGCTCTGAGCTCACAACAGTTCTCTGGTTCCTGGAGCGCAGAGACATCATCACCCTCCCACCGCTCGCAGCGGCCAACAGCCAGCAGGGGGCGCTGTGGGGTCACTAATCTGGGCACTTCCTGAGTCAACCACAGGAAGCCTTTGAAAGGCCCGCAAATCAATTCCCACTTTCTCCCAGATCATCACGATTTTTTTCAGAAGTATATTTGCCTCCGTTCTTTTGGCCGGTACAAAATAGAAATGCGGAGGACCTGAACTTGCTGAGCTGGCTCACGCTCACAGCCACTTTCCCCAAGTCCTCTTGATCGTCGCAGAATGTGGCCGAGCAGATAAGGGGCAGGGAGGGGCCGCAGCGGGCAGCTTAGCTAGACCGGGCCCGGGGCGTGGCTGCGGATTTAACCAAGGAACTCTGCAAGGTGCTGACCAGGCTTGGCTTGCTGGGAGCTCCAGCACTGAATGACTGTGTGGCCCCGGAGACCCGTGGTGGGTTGGACTTTGAAGCTCTGCAGGGGAGCTGATCACCTGTGGGTAGTGCCAGCCTGGAGACCAGCTATCTGCACTCTCAGTTCTGCTGGGGGGTTCTAAGTATTATAGGATTTTTTTTTTTTAAGTTTGGGACACCTTTGGGCCATTGAGAAATAAATACTCAAGGAGGGAGAAAGGGTGACACTAGGGTTTCAGCTGTCATTGGAGTCCCCTCCACCTTCTCCCCCAGAGCACCCCTACTCTGATGTATTTATAGCTACATACAGAAGCATAACACACACGTGCATGTGGCTGCGTGGCTGAGGTTCGGTGACAGTTTCGCAGATAAAAGGACAGCCTGCTCACGTCCAGCATTAAGTGAAAAAAATAATGAACGTTTGCTCTTCAGTGAAAAGTGTCAGTTGTGAGCAGTTTTGAGTTAATAAGGTTCATTCGTCCAATACTTTAACAGCGAGTGTCAGGCACTGGTGTGAGTGAGGGGGAAAGACAGCAAAGTGCCCTATTTCATTGAGAAGTAACTTTGGAGGCTCTCAGATGGGGCTGGCGATGTGGGTGGGTGCTGCGCACGGGTTGGGGGCTCAGTGATCATCAGACAGGACAGTCAGGGAGGCCTCTGGTAATCTGTCATTTGAACTGAGATCCAGACAGTGAAAAGAGCAGGTATGCAAAGATCTGGGGAAGAGTGTTCATGAGACGAGAGAGCACATGCAAAGGTCCTGAGGTAGGAAAATGTGTGACATGTTTGAGGAAAGACAGGGAGAGTGTCTGGAGAGAGGTCAACACAGGGGAGAAGGAGGGCACTGACCTGTCACTGTGAGGAGAGAGGGGGCTTCCCTCAGACCAGTGGGAAGTCGTTGGAGGTGTGATATGCTTCCATCTGTGTTTTTAAAAGGTGACTCTGGCTGTTTTAGAAAATGGATCTTTGTGGGAAAAGCCAAGGAGCCAAGTGAGACATGTGTTGCGGTCACTCTGACCTAGGGTGATCCTGGCTTTGCTCTTTGCTCGAGGGGGCAGTGGTAGCTTTGGGGTGTACTTTGAGTCCAGATCTGCAGCGCCAGCTGTGCACCCGATGAGCAGAGCGAGGAGAGACTAGGAGGACCCTTGAGTCAAATGTTAATGGACTCTGTTGTGATGTAGAAGGCCGGAGAGAAGCAATTTTATCAGCGGGGAGATGAATATCAACAGTCTTCACCAAGAGCTCTCCGTTGAAGGTCCCCCCACTCTCTAGGACACCCCAACTCTGGCTGCTCTGTACCTCAGTGCCTGCCATCCTCTTCCACATGTTCTTCCTCATTCTCGCCTGCCAATTTCAAGCCCTGCCTTTCCCCTCTTCCTTTTGACTTCTATACCACACCCCTTAGCACCCCAAATATACACACTTCTGCACCGGCTGCTAATTGGTATAGGCAGAAATTATTTCCTCGCTAGCAGTAATTGAGGTCACCTTTCTCTTTATATTTGCAAAGATCACCCTCGAAAGGCTATTTACTTCCTCTTAAGCACTTTGCTTGCAATTAGGGGAGCGGGGGTGGAGTTGTGATATCTTGCTTATGGTCTCCTGGGCCAAACATCTGACTTTGGCCTTGGGCAGGAGAAGACCTGAGAGAGTTTCATGTTTTTTCACTCATTATCCTTTTTCTAAAAAAAATAATCCACATAAAGCTGGAAATGGTATTAAGTCTGAGAACAGGAGGTGACTGCTTTCAGAGATAAACACCTAACCAATTTGATCCTTTCTGCGCTAATCCATAACTGATTTTAGTGCTATCTTCCAGTTCCTAACCTTGCTGAAATATTCTCTTGTAAGTCACTCAGTACAGAGTTCGGCTGCTCTTTCTGGAGGTGGGTGAGGGTGACTGTAGGTCTTGGTCCAACTTAAGCATCAAAACATTTATAAATGACCTTGCTTTTTCTGTACTATTGCGTAGGGAGTAGATTTTGTGATCTGAACTTTCATACTTTGTTGCTGAAAGAAATCACCAGTAGATTCTTTGTCCCTTTTTTCCAATGCTACTTAAATCATTTCCACAGGACAGAAATGGGAGGTAAAATACAGAGCGCCTCTGATGTCAGGGAGTGTTAGCCTCTGAATGTTGTATCTAACTAATTATTCAAATGGATTCATTTCCCAGCCCATTTCTTTAGTGTCTGAGGCTAGAACAGAGCGAGCGTGAGAGCCCTCAGCCTCCATTCTGCTGGTCATGCTCATCAGGTTTGAAGTCCACGTGGAAAGCAGCCATACTAAATGTGCAAGTGCATGCTGGGATGGATAAGCCACTGTGGTGGGGACAGATGATATGCTACTTGCTTTGTGAATGTCATCTTGAAACCCACAGCGGCCTTGCGGCGCTGCTGAAGCCACGTGGCCAGCCATTTGGCCTAGTGACTTCGAGGTCAAAGAACCAGGTTAGTGCGGCCTTGAACAAGTCACTAGAATTTTCCAAGTGTCACTTCTCATACTCAAAATGAGGATGATAGTGGTGTCTACTTTCTGGGTGAGTCAAAAATGATAACAGATCCTGCACAGACAGGACTCAGAACAGTGGCTGGCCCATAGAAAGCTCTGGATAAGCATTAGCAGGGTTGATAGCCACTATTCTCAGATTGGCCAAGGAGACAGGGACTTAAAGGACCTGAGGGACTTGCCCAAGTTTACACCGCTGGTGCGGGGTAGACTTGGGGGTCAGAACCCAGGGGCGTCACGCTTGAGAGCCTACTCTTTGTGCTATGTCATGGCACAAATCAAGATTTTAAAAGATCTTCGTGAGCTGTAACTGTGTATTGAAAGATTTCATTCAATAGGGACCAATGCACAGAACTTCGCTAGGGATAAAAAATTACTTGTATAAACAGGCCTGGCCTGATTGTTTTGCAAAGACTTGATGTCTAAGAACAGCAGGGGCCTGAGCTCAATGGGACAGCACAGGAGCAGAAAAACACCTGCGGTCTCAGGGGGCATTGCGTGTCCTGTTCAGAGGGGGACGGTCACCACAGCCTCAGTGTACTCCCCTGCACTGTGACCAGGTCTGAGAGTGACATTTCCAGCAGGACAGTGTGTGCCCTTGAACTACCGCAGCGAGGAAGCCTGATTTGAAGGCCCCAGGACCCAGGAGAGAATGGCCAATGCACTTGGCTACTTGAAGCTCTTTCTTTTGGAAGGACTGAATTTGTTTTGGGTGTCATTAGAGTGTAACTGGGGTTCACCTGAAGTGCTAGGCAGATATACTTTGGTTATAAGCAACAGTAAGAGCATTTCTGACAATCTGGACTTATAAAACAGAGTGGGCTATCTTGGGGAATGACCCTCCTGTCACCGCCGCCCTCCCCACCCCCGAATGTAAGCAGAGTTATTTCTCAGCACTCCACGCACACCCATCTGCAGTGAGGAAACACCTGGATGGAGCGACCTCTGACGAAGGGGCAGCGAATATTGGCAGGTCTACAGGGGCGCGTCTACCTTCAGAAGGCCTCAGAAAACACTTCACTTTGCTCTTTGCACAACCATCGTTGTCGTCGTCTCCTTTTCCTGTCCCTGCAGGTGGGACCTTGACAAAGGGGCAGCAGGAGACCCACAGAGCAGCTGGGGTCTTTATGGCACTTGGGATGGCTGGGAAATAGGCAGCCGGTTCTGCCCTTCCTGTGGGTGGCATCAGTGGCAGCAGTGTTAACCCTGACAAGCCAAGGTGTTCTTACCTGGAGTTAGGACTCTGAAGGTTTTGACGGCTGAGGAGTCGAGCGGCTGAGACACGCTTTTTGTGGACATTGGACAGGCCTGTGGGGAGAACAGCAACAGTTGTCAGTGTAAAGTCTCCAGCTTCCGATGACCCTCTCCTCCCACTATCCCCTGGGGCAAAGTGAAGAGATCAAGGAGATGAGGCAAGGCAGGCATTGGTGGGAAAGCTGGGGTGGCTGTGGGTAATGCAGAACAGAAAGCAAATCTGGGTGAACTCAGTTGAGAAGACACTGGTGACAGTCTTGCGTCGTACTCCTGGAGAGAGAAAGGTCTGAGCATTCGCTTTACTGGGCACGAGGTAGGAACGTTTTGTCCATTTTGGGGGGGGTGTACTAAAGGGAGACCAAAGCCATCAGACCCACCTCTCTAGGCACCTTTTGGAGGTGAGAGCTCCTGGCTCCCCCCAGCATCATGAATGCCTCCCCAGGAGGGTGGCGAGAAGTACCTTGTGTAAGTTCTGGAGCTTCGGCCACATAGGTGAGGCGGAACTTGTTCCTCTTCCAGCTGCGGTCATTGCTGATGAGGGAATTGTTTGCTTTCTCAATATTGACATCGTCTCCCACGCAGAACACATCACAGGCTGCCTGTGGCACACACGGGGCATTCAGTGACCCCTTCCAGCCGAGAGAGATTCCTCCCCCAAAGCTCCCAGTCATAGCAGGCGTCTCTCCACCCGGCCACCCACTCATCCTCCCACCCATCTATCCGCCACTCATCTGCCCATCCACCCAAATGTGGATAACTGTATATACATTTTCTTTTGTTTCCTATTACTTTTTCCAAGTCCATAAATTCTCCAACATTAGTGATCCAGCAGACTTCTGTTCAGAATTATTTTTTGAGATGAAGGCCATGAATAAGCCAAAGGCTTTAAAGGGTAGATTTTACCATTTTTGACCTCATCTTGATTTTAAGACAATCCAAATGTCTATCAGTTGATGAATGGATAAACAAAATGTAGTATATCCACACTGTGGACTATTGCTTGGCCATGAAAAAGAAATGAAGTACTGCTATGTGCAGATGAATCTTGAAAACATGCTAAAGTTAAAGAAGTTAGTTCCAAAAGACTATGTAGGATTCTAGTCCTCTTCTGGAAATGTCCAGGAGAGGCAAAATAATAGGGATAGAAAGGAGATTAGTGGTTGCTAGTGTTGGGGGTGGGGTGGAAATTGAGGGGAGTGATAGCTAAAAGGCCTGGTGTTTTCTAACAGTTCTGCTTCTGGGATGTTCAGTCAAAGGTGGCTGACTCAAGTCAAGATCCAACAGTTATCTCGAGATATAAAAAGAGCCAACTCTCGCCACTCTGTCCTGGAAGAAAAACAGGAATGGGCTTATGGATACAGCCTCTCCATCCAGATGGGGTCTCAGTTTCTCCTTTCGTGCTCCACCTGCATTTGCACGTAGGATGAAAAGTGTCAACTAAATGACAGTGGATTGCATAGTCAGCCCCTTTCTCTGGGGGCTGCGATGAGAATGTAATCCAGGGCTGAAGAAGGGACAGGCAGAGCTGGGTCCACAGTCACTGGTTTTTTTGTTTTTCCCAGGGTGGCAGTGGAGCCATGCTCCACGTGTAGTTCAAAGGTCATTGTTTATGTATCCTGTGGCCGCAGGTCTGGAATAATGCTGTCCAATAGGCTGCTTTATCCTCGGAAACGTTCAGTGGTGCTTAATATGGTAACCAAGGGCCACTTGTGGCTATTGAGCATGTGAAATATGGCTGGTGCAGTCAGGGATGGAATTCTTCATTCATGAATAATTATGAATAGTACCTGAAAAGTTTTTTATATTTAAGCATTTTAAATATAGAAAATTAATATAAAATTCAACATTTAAAAAGATATAATTCAGTGGTTTTTAGGGTATTGACAGGATTGTGTAACCACCACCACTATCCAGTTTCAGAACTTTTTCATTATTCCCAAAGAAATCGTGTATCTATTAGCAGACATCCAATTTCTACTCTCCTGAACCACAGGCAGCCACAGATGTATTTTGCATCTCTATCCACTGGCCTGTTCTGGATGTTTCATGGAAATGGAGTCCAGCAATAGGTGATATTTCATGTCTGGTTCTTTCACCCAGCATCATAACTTAGCAAGTTCATCCATGCTTGTGACCTGTAGAAGCACTTCATTCCTTTTCACTGCTGAATAGTACTCCACTGTAGGTACATGCCACATTTTCTCTCTCCACTCATCATATTTAATGTTAATTAGTATACATTTCAATTTAAATAGCCCAAATGTGGTTAGAGGCTCCTGTATTGGCTAGTGAGGATCTATCACAGGAATACGCTTGTCAAGGTGGACAAGTTGGTAGACAAGGTAGACAAGATCTGAGGACCCAGGTTGGATCTCGGCCCCCTGATTTGGTTAATCAACTCTGTTTTGGGTTATTTATCTACCAGATGTAAATTTTCAAGCCCTGAAATTTCAAGACTCTATAGTTACAGACCAAATCCTTACCCATAATGCAGTAGGTTAGATTCTGGGTGGAAAATGTATGTTTTAAGACCACCCAAACTCAGCTGGGTTGTTTAAAGTTGTGTCCTGGCTGATTACATGAGAGGCTACCAGGGGTGCTCTCAAGTTTCTTCTATTCCTCATGGTTCAGGTACTCCATTTTGGGGGGGTCATGGGGGACATTACTTCTGGTTCTCTGAGATCCTGGCAGACAGTTACCTTGAAGACCTTCTTGGCCCAGGTCCTGAAAGCCTCTTCCTGCCCGCAGAGCTCATCTCCCTCCCTCATCTTCAGGATCCTCTCTCCGCCCAATTCTTCCAGGAGGGTGTCCACAGCATGTCCGAAGGCGCAGAAGTGAGGATAGGCCCGTGAGCCAAGACCAAACACCGAGAACCTGACAAGGAGACAGCAGAAGCTTCATGCCAGGGAACCATGGAGGTGTGGGGGTGCGGTGGGGGACTGTCTGGTGTCATGGGCTGAACTATGTCTTCTCCATATTTATATGTTGAAGCCCTAACTCCCCAGTGTAAGTGGATTTGGAGATAGGGTCTTTAAGGAGGTAGTTAAGGTTAAATGAGGTCATAAAGGCAGGACCCTAGCTGGGTAGGACTGGGGTCCTTAGAGGAAGAGGAGGAGACTCCCTCCCCACCCACACGTGCACACAGAGGAAAGACGTGTGAGGACCCAGTGAGAAGGTAGTCGTGTGTAAGCCAGGAAGAGAGAAACAATCCCAATGGCACCCTGATATTGGAAACTTCTAGTTTCTAGACCATGAGAAAAGAAATGACTCTGATGCCCCAACCTGTGGTATTTATGGCCACCTGAGCAGGCTGATCCCTCTGGTATCTCCAGGACTATTTTTAGGCCATGGTGGTGAGGTAGCCCAAGCCCGTATGTGGAAGGCCAACTTTAAACAGACGGGCCCCGGAGCCTTCTCTCCCTTCCTCCAGTATTATCATCCTCAGCTGAAAATTCCCAATCGGTCCCAAGGAGGACAAGTTGGGGATAAAGACCCAAGCTGGTTGGCTGTTTGTCTATCTCTAAGCTAGACTAATACAGAAATGAGGCTGCTGCTGGAAGGCTTCAGTCCTACAAGGGACATGACCAGCTTGGTCTTAAGTGCAAAGACAATGAAGGCTGCAGCAGCGCAGTCCGTGGGGACCTGCATGAGTGGGGGAGATCAGGAGGAGCTGGTATGTCGACAAGTTCCTCTGACAGGGGTGAAAGGCGGATAAACATGCAGCCCCTGCCATGGCTATGAAATTAATTTGCTTCACAAACCCTCTTTGCACAGACTCCACCAAGAAAATGTGTCTACTTGAATCATTGGGGGTTGGGTTAATGAGATTTTTCTCTTTTGAGGTGGGGAAGCGGAGGGCTGTTTTCCATGCGGCCCCTCTTGCCAGTTTTCTGTCCTGCACTGTACGTCATGCTGTCAGGCCCTGGCGGTAGCTTTTTTTTTTTTTTAAGATTTATTTATTTATGCATACAATAGCTGGGGTGTAGGCCAGAAGTGCAGGGGGTGAGAGGATTCACCAGAGACGGAGCTGGGAGCAGAACAAGTGGATTGACTGAAATATACTGCTGAGGGGAGCAGTGGGCGAGGCAGGAGAGGTCTGCTGGGCCATGTGGGAAGCTCCCTGGCTGGGGATCGAACTTGTGCTGTTGTGGCTGTCAATAGCTTCATAGTGCTGCGACTTAACCCCTTGTGCCACCAGGGAGGCCCTTTTGCTGTAGTTTTTGACTCCATCTATTCTGGAGCAATGGGTTCACAGTTGGGACAAGAACACCCCACTCCCTCTGCTTTCCCAGGCCAGAGTGTTTTGCTGTAGACTCATCTCACACAAGCCAGGGAGCTGTTTAGCCT
Source organism: Scalopus aquaticus (assembly GCA_004024925.1). Lineage (NCBI taxonomy): Eukaryota > Metazoa > Chordata > Mammalia > Eulipotyphla > Talpidae > Scalopus > Scalopus aquaticus. The sequence continues at coordinate 103,103 of PVIJ01001833.1, forward strand.
TGTCCACACAGGGTCTGGCTCTGCTCCTGAGTCTCTTATAGGAGAAGAGGCCAAGATGGTGAAAGCCTGAGATGGTGATGGGAAAGTTGGGAAGCGGCTCTCCATCATTAGAGAATGAACTTGAGCTGGACCCAGGCATCTCACAGTTCAAATGAAGGCGAACAGATTAATATACAGACAGATTAATAGTCAAACCCGCGTCCACACACCCTCATCTTTCCTGCCTTCCTTTCCCTGAGATTCCAATAGAGTATGTGGGCTCAGGCAGTGCATTCCCCACGCACCTCACTCATGCTCTTCGTGGGGCTGGACCCCTCACCTTTTCATCACAGGGCAGTGGCCTGACAGGTAGAGAGAGCAGGTGGCCAGGAGTGTACCGTTTGGGGTGTCAGGAAGGAGCCGTTCTGCCCCAAGCCATCATCCCCCAAAGACTTAGCCTCACATGAATTTGGAAACTCCTACTACTGGTTATGTCTTGTGGTTAAGCCATGTTCCCCATACTGCCAATATTTACTTTTGCCATATCCGATGACCATGGGTAGTGTTATTTACAAAGAAGCTAATAAGAACTGTTTGACGCATTTAATTTGTGTTGGATTGTTTAGGAGATTAATTCATTGATATACTCCCCAAACCACTTAAAATCTGTGTCACGGTCACTTCCCAGACTCACATTTCCATCACGGTCTGTAAACTTAGGATTTTAAAATTCCTCTATGAAACCTCCAAATGAGGAGTTACTATAAACTTACTATATATGAGGCCACATAATAAATATATTTATCTTGTAGGCCAAGAAGGAAAATCAAAGCTAGTGCTAAGAAGAAATTATCATTATTATGGTTAAGAAATTATCAAGTTATTATGAAGAAGTAATACAAATTCCTGTGCCTTTTTCTACTGATAAAATGAAAAATGTAATATTATTATTATAAATGTTGAGTACAATTTTTTTAGTAACATATATCTGTAAGAATGAAATTATTTTGAGGGAGTATAGCAATTTGCTTAATTGGAGTTCAGTGGTAAAGTTTTCTATCATGAAATGAATTGCAAATGTTCATGTGAAAAAAACATTTTTAGCTCACGGATTGTACAAAAACATTTAGTGATCAGGCTGGATTTGGCCCATGGGTGATAGTTTGCCAATGGCTGCCCTAAGCCAGGAGAGAGTTAATATGCGGGAAAGGGCCTGTCACAGTACTGAACTGATATTTCATTGTCAAACTAAAAGTATGTGCTGATATCAAACTCCACAGAATGTACCACGTGGGTGAACCCTGATGCAAACGAGAGTTACTTTGTGACCATAACATGTCAAATGAGGCCCAACAACTATACAAGTGGACCACTGTGGTGAGGACTGTCAAAGTGCAGGAGGCTGTGTGTGTGTGTGTGTGTGTGTGTGTGTGTGTGTGTGTGCGCGTGTGTGTGCAGGGAAGGAGTATATGGGAAATCTTATACCTTCTTGAAATTTTGCTGTTAACCTAAAGCTGCTTTTAAAAAAATAAAGTCTATTAAAAAGTGTACCCGTGGGCCTAATACTTCAATATGTAGGAATCCTGTGAGGTGTATTGTCCTCTAAGCACAGCCCTGAGAAAATACAAAAAAGGGTCAATTAGTGAAGATTTGAGGAATCCGTGGTCAGGCAGGTACACTTTGTTTATATCAGCCCTGTCTTGACGGATATCTGGGAGACCGGAGGTGTGAATCTAATTTTATCCCTTCCCAAACACCTATGCACTGAATACACAATATCTGTCTATGTGTTACCTAAAATCATCTCAAGCTATGTCATTATACTTTGGAAAGGGGTCAGGCCAGCAGTTCCAGATTTGACTGGGGAATTGAATGGGGAGACTAAAAATGAAAATAAAAAGCAATGCTTGGGTGCACTTCTAGACTAGTCAAATCAGAATCTCTGATGGGGCTTCACTGCCAGTATTTTGCAAATATTTCCAGTGATTCCGATGCGCATCTAGGGTTGAGGACCACAGGGCCATGGCAGGGTGTCTCCAGAAGCTTCTATTTCATGGAAAACATTATCACTTGGAAAAGGCGGCTCATTCAGTGATTTCAAGGGTACTACTCTTCAGCACAAGCAAGGTGCTGCTGATGGGGTCAATGTGTATGAAACTGGAGCCGCGAAAGGTTCTATTTCATGGAAAACATTATCACTTGGAAAGGGTGGCTCATTCAGCAATTTCAAGGGGTTAATATCTTTCAGCACAAGCGAGGTGCTACTGATGGGGTCAATGGGTATGAAACTGGAGCCTCAAAAAGGGTATATAGGAAATGATAACAGGAAGGGTCTGCATAGTGTATTTAGTGGGAAGGAGGGGTCCCCAGCCAGCCAAGGTTTAGCTGGCCATTCAAAGGATGAATAGGCATGGAAGGGTGAGCACCCCTAACAAAGAACCCCAAGTATAGTTCTCCAAGAGCGTTTGCAGTCCCTGATGCCTGGGGCCCCTTGCTCACCTCACATTCGCCAGGGGGCCGGCACTCTCAAAGTTGTCTCTGAGGTCGGGTCCATCACCTGATGATTTTCGGGAGTCGGAATATGAGGAGACGCTATTGAACCGGACCTTGTAGCTCCTGCCCAAATGAAAGAGTCGTGAGCTCTGGCTTGGAGCCCCCTCCTGACCTCTGAGGTCAACACTCTCTACATCTTAATTACCACTCTTGGTCCCAAGACTTTGTCCTTCACATTGAGACCATAATCCTCCCATGGCTCTTCTAGAACAGCTTATCGCCATCACGGTGATAGCTAGGCACTCTCTGTACTTGGTACTATCTCGCTTTAAAAGATTTCTGACCACACGCAACTCAGGACATTTAAGACCTAGGCGGCCAAGATGATTTAATCCAGAAGCCAGAATACCACAAACCATGACACTATGTTTCCTTCCCTAGTTTTGATGACACAAGAGTCATCTCTGGATCTTGTTAAAATGCAGATTGTGATTCAGCGGGTCTGGGGTAGCACCTGAGGCTCTGATAAGCTCTGACAAGCTCTCAGAAGATGCCAAAGCTGCTGGTCCCCAGACCTCACTTTGAGTAGCCAGGAACTAGACCTGTGCTGTCCACTGTGGTGGCCCTTGGCCATTTAAATGGAAAGTTAGTCGTGGTAGCCATATGTCAATAGCACACACTCCATAGCCAATGTGGTTTCCATGTTGGATGGCACAGATATAGAACTTTTATTTCATTATGGAAAGTTTTCTTGGCCAGTGCTGGACTACCCCATTCAACACGCTTCATGAAGCTGTGGTTCTCAGACAATTTCAGGGTCTCTCACATTTCATGAAAACATGAAAAATGTTCAGCACTGAACATGTCATGAAAAGGTTGGATTTCTTATTAAACTGTTGAGAACAGGAAGGAAGATGTTCTGGGTCTTGAAACTTCATTAGAGACTCAGAGGCCTTGGGGTATAAAAAAAAAAATCCAGTTTCCCAGATTTCTTCTAAAAGTGGTAAGCTTTGTTCTCAGACAAGACAAAACAACACATAAAATGAAACAAAACGAAAACTCCAAGGCTCAAAAAAAAAAAAAAAACACTCAGCAAAACCACCCCAAACAACAACTCCAAAACAAAAAATCAAAACAAAACACAAAAACTCAACACACAAATTGGAGTGCAAAAGACAAAAAAAGAAATTGTGCATCCTGGCAGCAGGGTTTCTAAGCTGGATGTTCTTCAAAGTTTTCGCTCCAGCATCAGGAAAGTTCTAAATATATGTAAGTGTATTTTCTATCCTAAAATAGTCTCACATTGAGTCACTTCTCCAAATAAGACATGCAGCATATCAGGGGGTGGCTGTGCTGTTAGTGGGGGCGGGACAGTGGATGGTTGTGGAGTAAAAATAGCAGCACATGGATTCCTAGGAGATTTGAGGTTTTTCCAGATGCTTCCCTCTTTGTTATTATCCTTTGATCTGCGCGTCAGCTCCCAGAGGTGGTCATGGCAGAGAGCGTTTCTCCCCATTTGGCTGATGAGAAAGACTGAGGTCCAGAGAGGTCAAGTGCTCAAGGCTCTTAGGGAGTTAGTGGCACAGCCCGGGTTAGAACTCAGGTGTCCTTGAGCGTGGACGTGGCCTTGGACAGTCCAGCCTTGGGCATGCGTGCACACATGTGCACCACACATCCACATGCAGACCTGCATGCACACGTGAATATAGGGCACACACATCCACACCCAGGTACATGCACACGCACACCCACGCTCTACCTGTGCTGGCTGTCACGGACTGCAGCCAGACCAGGCACTCCTTTGTCAGCTCGGGGGAGGGGAGGCCCTTTACGGGGAAAGAAACGCAAGCGTTCCGGGTACCTAGAGGGGAGAATGGATGGTGCCCTATCTCTCCCTGAAGGAGGGGTGGGGGGAGCCTGCTGGAGGTCACCAGGATGGGATGAGGAGAAGTGGGGCAGCGAGAGGGAGGACTAAGATGCTGGCCCGGGGCACAGGACTGGGCTGACCCCACCGGTGCAGCTCTCCCCCGAATATGGAATGTACATGAGTTTGGCAACACAAGTTTGGCTGAAAGAAAACCAAGAGGGCTTTCCTGCTTTTCTGCGCGACGCAGCCACTAAATGCCAGCCAGGTCTGGCATCTGATGCTCAACTTAAGACAATGGCTTGGCTCCACGTTGGCAGCAACGCTGCACTGACCTGGTTGTGAGAGGGAGCGCAGTAGGCACGTGCCATATGTTCTGCTCTAGGGCAGGATGTAAGGGCTTTTCAAGGGTAATCTTGATTACAGGTGTTCTGCACCTTAGGAAATATCTCTAAAAGCCACGTTAGAGGCGATTTCACCACGGCCGTCCTTCTAAGACTGGTATTTCTCACCAGATGAAGTCTTAGCTCTTGAACTCCACCTCCGTGTTAGCTGCAACTCCACCATGAGCAGCCGATGGCAAAGTTCTAGGGAAGCAGCTCATTTTGCTCACTTTGAATGTAGGTTTCCCAAGTGGGGGGTGGATCAACAGAATCGATTTACAAAGCAGTCTTAACTTTCTGTGGGGCGCTTACGTCTATTTTCTAGCTTGATTTTCACAGATTAGAAAGTTGGGTCAGGTAGACTAACCCCATTTTGCAGAAAAAGAAACCAAGGCACAGGACTGTGAAGTGAGCAAGTCAAGACTTCCCAGTCAGAGCCCAAAACACCAGCCACCTACGGGGTAAACTTGACCACAAGTGGACTTGAGGTCACGGTCACGAGCGGGAACACACAGGTGAACCTCAGGTGCCAAAGACAGTTTTCAGTTACCCCCCAAGAGTGCCATGTGACACTGGAGGGTCATCCACTTACTTCCCCTCCTCGTGCATGGAGTTGGGGTGTCTCATTTCCATCAGAGCACAGCCGAATTTCTGGAAGTGGAAAGAGATGGTGAAATGTGACGCACATGTCATTAGCCCAGGAAAGGGCAGGAACTGGGGCCTGGGGGTCTGGCTGGCAAAGAGGACCCCGGTGCCTGGGGGCCGGGGTGCCAGAGATGGCCGGGGGCACAGGCTGGGCAGCAATGCTTGGGCTGCAGATGCGCCTAGAAGGGACAGCTGTTTAAAGGACTTCGGGCGTGGACAGGACCACCACAGCACCCCTTTGTGGCTTTCTCCATAAAAACATTGTCCTCACTTGTATCATCTGGTCAGGGGACACCAAGTTCTTGACTGGAGCACCCATTTCAAAGAGGGTGTTCACTCGGGGGACTCATTTCCCCAGGGGTTAGCTGACCAGCGGACACCAATGCGCTCGCAACTGTCCAGTCATTGCAGAGCTTGGAGCCAAACCTAAGTCACCGAGACCCTGAGAGAATTTGCTGTTGAACAGCAGGTATAACTGCACCCCGCCTTCCTGCTGATGGGACACAGGCCAGAACACGTGGAGCTCATCTCACCTCCCCGTTCTCGGGGGGATCTCCATTGCCAAAGGTGCTGGTAACCACTAGGACCAAAGTTTCATGTTCCAGGTGTACGATGTCATATTCCTCCATGGACATAACCTGGGCAGGAGAGAGTAAAGGGGTTGTGGGGGCAGAGGAAGGAAGAGGGTGATGAGGGGAGAACAAAAAGTGATGGGAGAAAGAGAAGAGGAGAAGGAAAAGAAGAGTCATCTCCTTTGGGAGAAGAACCAAGATTAGGTGTGCCTCTGTTTCAATGGGCACAGGTGGGTAGAACTAAAAGCTTTTGGGTAGTGGGGGACCTTTCTATGGCCACTGTGACCCTAGCAAATTTGAGACAAAGGTCCAAAGGGTTGGCTGCCAATAGAGACATCTTTTTTTTTTTTTAAGATTTATTTATTTATGCATAAAGGCTGGGGAACAGGCCAGAGGCATGGGGTGGTGAGAGGGTTCATCAGAGACAGAGTGGGGAGCAGAACAGGCAGATGGACAGAAATACACTGCTGAGGGGAGCAGTGGGCGAGGCAGGAGGGGTCTGCCGCGCCATGTGGGAATCTCCCTGGCTGGGTGTCGAACTCGCAACGCCGCTGCCGACAGCTCCACAGCGCAGCGCTTAACCGCTGCGCCACCAGGGAGGCCCCTAATAGAGACATCTTGATCGAGACCCTTTGGAGTCTTATAATCCACCAATCCTGGAATCACTTTCGCTATATTTAGGCTGGGAATGACCTGGCTGGACCTGATCAAGTGGGCTCAGCTTCCTTTCTAGTCCTCTAGGGGGCAGTGTGGGGACCTGGGCCACCGAGTCCTGGGCCACCCAAATCTGAGATAACCAAACTGAGGGGAAGACTGTTGCCCTATAGCTTAGCATCACTTGAGCAACATTTCTCAAAGTAGGTTCTAGGGAAGATTGGTCTGCTAAGATGCTCCCTGATATAAGTGAACCAAGGACAAGCATGTTTGGGAAATACTTATATTCTATCTTCTCTTCTTTTGCAGATTAAGGCTCTGAGAAGTCCTGCAGCAAAGAAATCCACTGAACTGTATTTAATGCAGAGTCACCCACTCTGATTCCAGAAAGGTGGTGTTTCATAAACCTTCTAACATTTTGCTTTAGAAATGGGGGTTTTGTTTTGTGATTACTGGAGGGTTCATGGGGAGAAGAGCATCTTCGGCCTCTGAAATTTATGCAAACATGTGTGGGGGCTGCTTTCATCCATTCTCAGAGTTCTCTGTGCGCTTCCCTCTCTCCTCTTCCCCACTGTATTCAACATGAGGGGCTGGAAAGATGGCACTGCCCCCTACTCACCTTGGCATCAAAGGCGTGTTTGAAGATTTCACACAAGGTTTTGGCATAGGCTTGCGACTTGCCTGTCTCTGTGGCATAAAGGATAGTAGCCTTGACCCTCTTGGCCATTGCCTGTCCCATCAGCTTGGCAGAGAACTTGACAGCTCTGGGGAGAAGAAGATGGAGAGGAAAATGGGAAATGTAGAAAGGAGGGAAGATGCCAGTCTGGGACTTTGGGTCAAGAACTAGGATCCATGAAATGTAACAGGGGGAACTAATGCTTTTGATCTTTGGTGGCTTCAGGCACGCTCGAGGTTGACCCTTTGATTAAATTCCTCCAGAGCAACTAGTCATGAGCTAAAGAGGTTGGTTAGCTTGTTACTTGATTGATT